>ML336608.1:0-64160 GCA_005239505.1 Nicotiana paniculata | reverse complement strand
GTGGGATCGACTTTGGGTTTAATACCCCAGATTATATTTGCAGCGCCCGTTTAGTCTTTTTATTGGACATAATTGAGCGTGATCATCTACCCATATCAAATTTACCAAAATCCTACCTCAAATCCATTCAAATCATCAAAAGAATTTCCCAAATTTTTCTACCGTTTTTTTCCCGAATTTCCACTTTGATTCCTCAAATTACATGATAAAAATCAAGACTAATTTATGAAATTAGTCCAAAAGTGATTGAAGAACACTTACCACAAGAATCCCACTGAATATCCCTTCAAATTCCACCTTCTCCCGAGCTCTCTAATGGGTTCTTGAAAATATGGACTAAACCCCCGTTTTTGAACTTAAAAGAATATGCCCAGGTCAATTTCCTTCATCCCGATCGCGGAATTCCAGTCGCGATCACAAAGAGTAACTAACACGCCCCCAGAATTCCTTCTACATGAACGCTGGATCCTGCTCGCGATCGCGGAACTCAACCAATTCAACCTACGCGATCGCGGTTGGCTTCACGCGACCACGTAGAGATACACTCAACACCTGACGCCTAACTTCTTCTACGCAAACGCGAAGTCACCCACGCGATCGCAGTGACTAAGCTGCCCAAACTCTGCGATCGCGAACCCCCTTATGCGATCGCAGAGAGTAAAATCCTGCCTGCCTCAACTTGTGCTATGCGATCGCAGAGAAGAAATACATGCTGCATAAAAACCAAAAAACCAACAACTCCTAAGGCCCAAAAATGCCCGTTTGAGCATCCAAAACACACCCGAGGCCCTCAATACCTCAACCAAACATAGCAACACACTCCATAACATCATTCAAACTTACTCGAGCCCTAAAAACACCAAAAACAATGGAAAAACACCAAAGTCATCAAATTCAAGCCTATGAACTTTGAAATTTCTAAATTCCACCAAAGATGCCGAAACCATCCAAAACACCTCCGATTGACCTGAAATTTTGCACACATATCCAAAATGACATTACGAACCTGCTCCAACTTCTGAAATTCTATTCCGACCACGATAGCCTATTTTTCATTGCCGACTGGAAATCGCCAAAAACTAACTTTTGCCAATTCAAGCCTAATTCTACATCAGACATCAAAACTATATTCCGAACACACCCCTAAGTCCCAAATCACCTAATGAAGCTATTCGAGCCATAAAATCTACATCTCGAGGTCATTTACCTAATAGTCAACTTTCGGTTGACTTTTCTAACTATAAGGCTAACTTAAGAGACTAAGTGTCTCATTCTCACCATGACCACTCTGAACCCGAGTCAACCAACCCAACGCCACACAAAATAGATGAACCACACAAGCAATGAAGCAAAAATGGGGGAAACGGGCTAAAATCTCGGAACGACTGGTCGGGTCGTTACAATGTGACTTGTTGGTATAATGGTTTGAGGTCCTTAAGGCCTCGGGTGTGTTTCAGGTGATTCGCGGATTGATTTTTTTTGTTGGAAGATAGCCGTTTTTCTTGGTTTGTGAAGTTGTTGGTATTTTCCGCACTTGCGGATGGGGAACCGCAGGTGCGGTGGAGTAGCCGCAGATGCGGAAATGGAAGGCCAAGGCTGGGAATGCAGGTACGAGGCCTTCAGCGCAGATGCGGAAAGGAAGAGAATGGCCAGTTCCGCGGAAGCGGAAGTATGAGCGCAGGTGCGCGCCTGCTGGTGCGGAACCTGGGGCGTATGTGCGGAGTTTGAAGATTTAAATGGTTTCCGCAGATGCAGATATTTGACAGCAGGTGCAGTTCCGCAAGAGCGGATATTTGGCCGCAGGTGCGAAAACCCTGGACAGAAAGTATAAATGGAACACTTCGCGAATTTTTGGACCACTTACACCATTTTCAAGTCGGTTTTGAAGCTTTTGGGAGTGATTCGAAGAGAGATTCAAGGGGGTTTTCATTGAGGTAAGTTTCTTGAGATCTAATACTCGTATATATGGTGATTTATTGTTTTTTAATCATGTAATTAGTGGAGATTAGGGGTGAAAATGAGGGGTGAGGGCTTGGGATTTGGAGAGTTTGATTTGGGGATTTGAGGGGTCAAACAGTGTCGGATTTTGGTGAATTTCGTATGTATGGATTCGTGAGTGAATGGGCTTTCTAGTTTTATAATTTTTGACGGGTTTCGAGATGTGGGTTGGGGTTCGGGGCCCGAGTTTGAGCCGATTTCAGATTTTTGGTCTAATTTGATAGTTTTTCTTGTGAAATTCATTCCATTAGCGTATATTGATGGTATTGTACTGATTGTCAATAGATTCGAAGAATTTGGAGGTCGAGTCGGGAGGAAAGAGCATCGCGGGGTAGAGATTCGACTAGTTTGAGGTAAGTAACAATGGTAAATCTAGTCCTGAGGGTATGAAACCCCGGATTTTGTGTCAAATGACTATTTTGAGGTGATGCACATGCTAGGTGACGGACGTGTGGGCATGCACCTTTGAGGATTATGACTTGGTCCATCCCGTGTCAACTGTGAAGTTGAATATTTTGTTGAAACTATACTATACCTATGTGTTTTAGAAAGAATTTCTGTAAATCGGGTTGAATGCCATGTTTAGGCCTTGTGCCAATGTTGTTTTGACCCTTAGAGGTCTTTTCTTGTTGTCCTCTCATTGTTTTTGATTGAAAAACTATACTCAGTCATGCTATACCTATTTACTGCATAGCTCGGCCTCTTTTACTCTATTTTTGATGCGTTATGAAAATGTTGTTTGGCTGAGTACTTGATTTCTGAGAGCCCGATGGGCTGGAGAGATTTATGTTTGAGTGAGGCTGAGGTCCTGATTTGTGAGGATATATTTGGAATCGGGCTGCACGTCGCAACATGTTTGATATAGGCCGAGGGCCTCATTGATTTATGCCATGATTTGGCTTGATATAGCACTTAGGTTGAAAGAGCCCCTCCGGAGTCTTTACACACCCCTAGTGAGAGCAGGTACCTATTGAGTGCGAGTGCGAGTGCGAGTGCCGAGTGATGAGTGACTGGGAGGCATGAGTGATGGTGAGGTTTGCTCGAGGGGATGTATATGAGTGATGTTTTCCCGAGGGGCTGTTATGATTTCATCATTTTTGCTCACCTTTGCATTGAGCCTCTGTTGAAAACTATTGAAAAATATCTTTAAATGATTTTTACTGGTACTCGGTTTAAACGAGATGATTTGATTCAAACCCTGATTTTAAAAGCATGTTGTATTTTACTGAGATTTGATGATATGAACTTTATATGCTTTATTGCTCGTCACTACTGCTCAGTCTTTATTTAATGTTGTTACTTAATGAGTTGGTGTACTCTCATTACTCCCTGCACCTTGTGTGCGGATCCAGGTGTATCTGGACCCGGTAGAGGCTATTGACTATTCCAGCTGTAGATCTTCTCGGAGTTAGCAAGGTAGCTGTCTGGCGATCGTAGCCCTGCTCTTCTCCCTCTTATCTTCCTGTAGTTGTTTCTAGCTATTTTCCAGACTATTTTAGTCTCGATGTTGTAAGATAAATTGTAGTAGATGCTCATGAATGGTGACACCCCGATGTCGGGCTTTTCTTTCCGCACTTTTGTTTGATTTGAATTTCTTTATGACGGTTTACTATTAAATAGCTTTGAAATTATCTTTGAAATGAAAGCATTGATTTGTTTTGGAAATGAGTCGGCTTGCCTAGTACCACGATAGACGCCATCACGATAGGGTTATTTTGGGTCGTCACAAATTGGTATCAGAGTCTAGGTTATATAGGTCTCACGAGTCATGAGCAGGTTTAGCATAGTCTTGCGGATCGGTGCGGAGGCGTCCGTACTTATCTTCGAGAGGCTGCGGAATCCTTAGGAAAATCTCGCATTCTTGAATTCTTGTCGAGCGAATCCATTGCTTCTGGTAACTAAACTTCTATTGTACCACCAGCCAGGCCTGCGAGAGGCCGAGGCCGCGGTCGAGGCCGTGGTAAGGGTAGAGGTGCAACCCGCACAGCAGTCGGGGCAGTACTTGTAGACCCTCCAGTTGCTCTAGACCAGGTCCCAGTCGCTGATGCTCCAGCGGGACCAGCTTAGGCACCACCTGTGCCTATTGTGATTCCTGGCCTTCAAGAGGCCCTAGCTCAGATCTTATCAGTATGTAATGGCCTTGCTTAGGCGGTATCTATTTGGTACGTATGCAACTACATCTCAGGCCGGGGGAGGCACTCAGACTCCCGCCGCCTGCACATCAGAGCAGGTTGTTCAGGGACTCCAGACACCGAAGGCACCACCAGCCCAACCGGTTGCAGCTGCTCAGGACTATGTAGTTCCTGTTATGACCGAGGATGAGCAACACATATTAAAGAGGTTTGGGAGACTTCAGCCTCCGTCTTTCAGTGGTGCTGAGGGTGAGGATGCACAGGGTTTCTTAGATAAGTGTTAGAGGATGCTCCGGACAACAAGTATTCTGGAGACCAGTGGGGTCTCATTCACTACTTTCTAGTTCTCTGGGGCTGTATTTAGTTGGTGGGAGGCTTACGAGACGCGTAGGCCGGTTGGCGCAGCACCCCTTACTTGGCAACAGTTCTCTGTTCTCTTTCTGGAGAAGCTTATACCTTAGTCCTGCAGAGAGGAGCTACACAGACAGTTTGAGCAGCTTCGACAGGGTGATATGTCTGTTACACAGTACGAGATGCTGTTCTCCGAGTTGGCCCATCATGCGATCTGGTTGGTTCTCACAGACCGAGAGAGAATCAGGAGGTTTATAGATGGCCTCAGTTTTTCGCTTCGATTGCTTATGACCAGAGAGAGTGTGCCTGGTGCTACTTTTGATGAGGTTGTCGACATTACTCGACAGATTGAGATGGTTCGCGGTCAGGAGATGGTTGAGAGGGAGGCCAAGAGGCCTCGTGGTCAGGGTGGATTCAATGGTGCTCCTTATGGGGGTCAGTTCCAGCACGACAGAGGTTGTCCATTCAGGCATGCTCAGTCAGCTCGCCCAGTCCACCGTGATGCATCATCGGGCCATGGTTCTCGCAGTTCTCATCAGGGCCACTCATCACTTAGTTCCCTCTCAGCACAGAGTTCGTTCCTTGCTCTATCAGGTCATGGCTCTTCCATGCCAGGTTCTTCTATCAGTCATCCCGGTGCTAGGGGTTCCCTTCAGTCCCCGTCACCAGCACCAGGGTTTTTTTTTGAGTGTGAGGAGTTTGGGTATATATGGAGGCAGTGTCCTTGTCGTCATGGAGGTCCGCCTCAGCAGATGAGGAAGCTATCAACATCAGCACCAGTTACTTCACTACCCTCCCAGTCAGCTAGGGGTGAAGGTCAGTAAGCTAGGGGTCGCCCTAGAGGGGGAGGTCGATCAGGTGGTGGTCATGCCCGTTTCTATGCACTCCCAGCCAGACCAGATGCCATTGTTTCAGATGCTGTGATTACAAGTATTGTTTCAGTTCTCCACCGAGATTCCGCGGTGTTATTTGACCCTAGTTCCACGTATTCATATGTTTCCTCATACTTTGCTCATTTTCTGGATATGCCCCGTGTGTCTTTAGTTTCATCTGTTCATGTATCTACTCCTGTGGGCGATACTATTATTGTGGACCGCGTATATCAGTCATGTGTGGTGACTATTGGGGGTCTGGAGACTAGAGTGGACCTTTTGCTGCTCAGTATGGTTGACTTTGATGTGATATTGGGTATGGATTGGTTATCTCCATGTCACGCCATTCTAGATTGTCACGCTAAGATCGTGACGTTGGCGAGGCCAGGTTTTTCGAGGATTGAGTGGAGCGGTTCTATAGATTATGTACCAAGTAGGGTGATTTCATATCTGAAAGCTCAGCGTATGGTTGAGAAAGGCTGCCTATCTTATTTGGCTTTTGTGATGGATGTTAGTGCAGAGACTCCTACCATCGATTCTGTTACGGTAGTACGTGATTTTCCGGATGTGTTTCCTGCTGACTTGCCGGGCATGCCGCCGGACAGGGATATTGACTTTGGTATTGATTTAGTGTCGGACACTCAGCCCATTTCTATTCCAGTGTATCGTATGGCAACAGCGAAGCTGAAAGAATTGAAAGATCAACTTCAGAAACTCCTTGATAAGGGGTTTATTCGGCCTAGTGTGTCACCTAGGGGTGCACCGATTCTATTTGTGAAGAAGAAGGATGGTTCCATGAGAATGTACATTGATTATAGGCAGTAGAACAAGTTCATAGTCAAGAACAAGTATCCTTTGCCTCGTATTGATGATTTATGTGACCAGCTACAGGGAGCGAGGGTGTTTTCCAAGATTGATTTGAGATCCGGGTATCACCAGCTGAAAATTCGGGATTCGTATATTCTTAAGGCAACTTTCAGGACCCTTTATGGCCATTATGAGTTCTTGGTGATGTCTATTGGGCTGACCAATGCCCCAGCAGCGTTCATGCATTTGATGAACAGTGTATTCCAGCCTTATTTGGACTCCTTCGTTATTGCATTCATTGATGACATCTTGGTGTACTCTCATAGCCAGGAGGAGCATGCTCAGCATTTGAGGATTGTTTGCAGATATTGAAGAAGGAGAAGCTTTATGCAAAGTTCTCCAAGTGTGAGTTTTGTCTCGGTTCAGTAGCATAGAGGGTATTCAAGTGGATCTGAAGAAGATAGAGGTGGTGCAGATTTGGCATAGACTGTCCTCAACCACGGAGATTAGGAGCTTTCTTGGATTGGCGGGTTACTACCGTAGCTTTGTGAGGGGGGGGGGGGATTTTCATCTATTACATCGCCCTTGACCAAATTGACCCAAAAGGGTGCTCTATTCAGGTGGTCAGGCGAGCGCGAGGAGAGCTTTCAGAAGCTCAAGATTGCTTTGACCACAACTCTAGTGTTAGTTCTGCCATCAACTTCAGGTTCTTATATCGTGTATTGTGATGCCTCAAGGATAGGCATTGGATGTGTTTTGATGCAGGAGGGTAGGGTGATTGCCTACGCCTCGCGCCAGTTGAAGACCCATGAGAAGAACTATCATGTCCATGATCTTGAGTTAGCAGCCATTGTTCACACCTTGAAGATTTGGTGTCACTATTTGTAAGGGGTTCATTGTGAGATCTATACTAATCACCGTAGTCTGCAGCATTTGTTTAAGCAGAAGGATCTTAATTTGCGTCAGCGGAGATGGTTGGAGCCTCTTAAGGACTATGATATCACTATTTTGTATCATACTGGGAAGGCTAATGTGGTGGCCGATACTTTGAGTCGCCGGACGAAGAGTTTGGGGAGTTTAGCATATCTTCCACAACAAAGAGACCCTTGGCATTGGATGTTCAAGCCTTAGCAGGCCATCTTGTGAGATTGGATATTTTGGAGCCTAGTCGGATATTGGCTTGCGTGGTCTCCAAGTCTTCTCTTTATGACCGTATCAGGGAGCGCCAGTATGATGACCCCCACTTGCTCGTTCTTTAGGATAGGGTCCGGAGGAGGTGATACTAGGGATGTGACTATTGGTGATGACAATATATTGAGGATGCAGGGCCAGATATGTGTGCCTAATGTAGATGGGCTTCGGGAGTTGATTCTTGAGGAGGCCCACAACTCGCGGTATTCCATCCATCGGGGTGTCGCGAAGATGTACCAGGATTTGAGACAACAGTATTGGTGGAGGCGGATGAAGAAGGATATAGTTGGGTTTGTAGCTCGGTGTCTCAACTATTAGCAAGTTAAGTATGAGCATTAGAGACCGGGTAGATTTCTTAAGAGGTTAGACATTCTGGAGTGGAAGTAGGAGCGGATCATCTAAATTGAAACAGAGTATTAGTGTTAGAGTTTCCCTAATTTTTTTACCATATTTGGTTTTCCTATTTCTTGAAGGAAAGGACAATATATTTACCATAATTGGATTTTTCTTTTTGTAGAAGAAAATTATAATTCTTCCATGTTTGGCTAGTCCTTTTTCTTGTAGGAAAATGTTTGGACTTCTATAAATTGAGGATCCTTCCTTCTCATTCAGTAGCATCCAAATGTAGCCATATGGGGTTTGAGAGTCGTGTTTAGGGGGAGAACTTTACGGGACAACTGTTAGTGTGTCACTTGTATTTTTCTCTTCGTGAGGTTGTTCTCTCGATATTTTGGACTCTCTTTTATTATAGTGTATTGCTCATCTCCGCCCGTGGACGTAGGTAGATTTCTCTTTTGTTGTATGATTTATCGTCGTTTAAGGTTTGCTTTGCTAGCTTCCGCATGACACCTAATTTTTTCGGTCCTAACAAGTGATATCAGAGCGAGGGTCAAGACAGGTTCATCTTGGCGGGTTTAGTTCTAGCCGCAACCTATTTGATGGTAATCATAATTTTTGTCTGAGAAATTTGACCGAAATGCTACTCTCGCTGAGATAAACTTTGCAGTGGAGATTTGGAGATGCGACCTGTTGAAGGTTATGTGAAGAAGGTGGATCAGATTTATTTTGTCAGATAATTCAGACCAAGAGGGAGAACTGTTAGGGGTTGTCCTAATTCTCTTACCATATTTGGTTTTCCTATTTCTTGAAGGAAAGGACAATATATTTACCATAATTGGATTTTCCTTTTTGTAGAAGGAAATTATAATTCTTCCATGTTTGGATAGTCCTTTTTCTTGTAGGAAAAGGTTTGGACTTCTATAAATTGAGAATCCTTCCTTCTCATTCAGTAGCATCCACAATGTAGCCATATGAGGTTTGAGAGTCGGTGTTTAGGAGGAGAACTTTACGAGACAAGTGTTAGTGTGTCACTTGTGTTTGCCTCTTCGTGAGGTTGTTCTCTCGATATTTTGTACTCTCTTTTATTATAGTGGATTGCTCATCTCCGTGGATGTAGGTTAATTGACTGAACCACGTTAAATGTTTGTGTCTCTTTTGGTAGATTTCTCTTTTGTTGTATGATTTATCGTCGTTTAAGGTTTGCTTTGGTAGCTTCCGTATGACACCTGATTTTTTCGGTCGTTAGTAGTAATATCCATATTTTTATTGAAAAGCAGAATGTCATGATCTCTTATAAGGAATCAAACATTATAAGTCAATGAGGTTAGTTATCGATCTGGTGCTACAATTCCAAGTTTTTATTCCTCTGGTGAACTGATCTTGAGTATTTACGTGTCAAGGAAACATAATCTTGCTTGTTTGTGCACTAAGGTTTTGGCATTAATTATAGGTATCAATACGTATTCTATCATAGTAAAAGATTGTTCTATCGGACATAAATGTAATCTTATCCAGCTAAATGCAAAAGCGTATGTGATATTTCCTGTAAGCATAGTTCAGTTTCTGAATTATTCACGCAAGATTTCTGTAATTTGGACCTGCATGTACCTTTCTCCGCACATCCTACTAGGGTAGGCATAAAATTTGAAAAACCAAAAAATCGGACCGGACAAAACTAATTCAGTATTTCGATATCGGTTTTTCAGTACTAATTTGGTATAATTTTTTTAGAAGTTCGGTATATCGATACAATCCTCGGTATTGAACTTTCCATACTTGGGTATACCAAATATCTCAATAAGCCCATCCCAAGTTACCTTTTCCCAACTAAGGTCCAACAGTCCAACCCCTATTTCAACCGAAATATTTCAATTGTTGTTGTATTTGTGTTTGGCTTGTGGATTTTGAAGGGGTGTCGGGGTTCATTTTAAATACTTACATAAAAAGATAATCAGATTCACAGTATACGTTTTCGAGCCCATATAAAGAAATTATATATGTTAACACACACACAACAAACAATCACACATGTATATATAACTATCTCACTCCAATTTTTCTTCGTAGGGTATTGACACCTAGTGTTTAAGACTAGGTAAGTTTAATAATTACGGAATAACTGCACATAAAACTGAACTCAAATCTCAACACATGAAATACATATAAAAACTTCGATTCAGATAATTACAACTCCAAAAAACCTAGTAGAAATGAATCACAAGCTTCTAAGAGAATACTAAGAATTACTGATAGCGGGTCTGGTAGGAGGTACCAGGATTTGTACAAAAAGATGTGCAAAAGAGTAGCATGAGTACACCACAATAGTACCCAGTAAGTGCCAAGCCTAACCTCAGTAGAATAGTGACGAGGTCAGGTCATGGCCCCACTGGATCTAAAAAGGAAACAAGGCAGAAGATATAATATAATATAATGAAAGAATGAGAATTTAACTATGAGAATACATAAACAAAACTACACAACAAATAGGGGTAAACAACAGGGGAACTCCCGAGGTATTGCCTCGTAATCCCAAATGTAAATAAACAATAGGAGGATCTCCCGAGGTACCGTCTCGTAGTCCCAAAAGTAAATATGCAAGGGGGAATCTTTCGAGATACCGCCTCGTAGTCCCAAAAGTAAATACGCAACAGGGGATCACCCGAGGTACCGCCTCGTAGACCCAAAAGTAAATATGCAACAGGGGATCTCCCGAGGTACCGCCTCGTAGTCTCAAAAGTAAATATGCAACAGGTGATCTCCCGAGGTACCGCCTCGTAGTCCCAAAAGTGAATACGTAACAGGGGATCTCCTGAGGTGCCGCCTCGTAGTACCATAAGTAAATATACAACTCATAACCTATGGAACAACGAATTTACAGTAAGGAATCATATCGTTAAAGACTGAATACAAGGTCACGAAAGCAAGTAATTCAACTAAGAATGTTGCACAAATTTCAAGTAAAGGTTAACACACGTAGACAAGTGATACTAGGCTAAACATGAAAGCTACACATACTAAGGCAACTCAGTTAAGGAATTTAAAAGTAACTACTCAACAACAACAAGAATTTCCACAATTAGCCCGTGTAAGCACTCGTCACCTTGCCTACACGGCGCCACATATCACAAATTTTTGCAACAGTACCAAATCCTAAGGGGATTTCCCTACACAAGGTTTGACAAGTCACTTACCTCAAATCAAGCTCAATCAGTCAATAAGAATGTTGTTCCCTCGATTTTCCGACTCTGATCGGCTCGAATCTAGCCAAAACAATTACATACTATGAATATAACTTCAAGAAACTAATTTAAATAATGAAACTACGACTTTAGCAAAGAATTAAAAACTCGGCCCAAAACGTTTACCCAGGACCATGTCTCAAAATCGGGTAAAAGACACAAAATATAAACACCCATTCGATATCGAGTTCACCCATACTAAAATTACACAAATCAGATACCAAAACCTCGATTAAATTCTCAAAATTCAGCCTAAGGATCTTCCAGCTTTTCCCTCAAATTTCTCAACCCAAATCCTTAATTAAAGGAAGAAATTAATGATAGATTAGTGGATATTAATCAAAAATGAGTGTAGAATCCTTACCCAAATGTTTCCTCTGAAAATCCCTCAAATTTTAGCCTCAATTCGAGCTCTCTAAGTCCCAAAATGAAAATGACCCTCGTTTTTCCCCTTTTTCTGCTCAGTCAAACCGCATCTGCGAGTCCTCTTGTGCATCTACGAGTACTCAGCTACATCAGCGGCTCTGCACATGTGGAATTTCTATCGCAGGTGCAGTTCTAACTTAGGCCAGGAACGTCCGCTTCTGTGAACCCAAACGCGCATTTGCGCGTCTACTTCTGCGGCCAAGGAACGCTCTTTCTTCTGCAGAAGCGACTCCACTTATGCGACCTTCATGTCGCACCTGCAAATACTGGCCACCTTCTCTAGTTACGCTTATGTGCTTGGCCTCATGCTTCTTCGAGCCCGCACCTGCGATCAATCTTGAGCAGGTGCGGTTGCACCAGAAGTGGTGCACTTAAGCTATTCTTTAAACATTAACTTGATCCGTTAACTACCCGAAATTAACTTGAGGCCCCCGAGATCTCAACCAAACATACCAACAAGTCCTAAAACATCACACGAACTTAGTCGATCCTTTAAATCACATAAAAAACGTTAAAAACACGAATTGGGCATTGATTCAAGACTAATAGAATTTAAAGTTTCAAACTTCTACATACGATGCCAAAACCTATCAAATCAAGTCCCATTGACCTCAAATTTTGCATACAAGTCATAATTGACATTATAGACCTACTCCAGCTTTCGGAATCAGAATTCGATCCCAATATCAAAATTTCCACCCCTCATTAAAATTTCCAAAATTCACCTAACTTTCCAACTTCTGCCAGTTGATGCTAAAATGACTTACAAACCTCCAATTCAACATCTGAACACGCTCCCAAGATCAAAATAACCCTATGGAGCTATACGAACCGTCAAAACTCCATTCCAAAGTTGTCTTCACACAACTTAAATTACGGTCAAATTCCAAGAACTTAAACTTCTAATTTAAGGACTAAGTGTCCCAATTCACTCCGAAAAAGAAAACAAATCCTCCCGGCAACTCACGTAAAAAAAAAGGGAGAAATAAATAGGGGTTCAGGGCTAATACTCTCAAAACAACCGTTCGGGTCGTTACATCGTCCCCCTCTTAAAACAAACGTTCGTCCTCTAACGAATATAGAGACATACCTGAAATGCTGAAAGATGAGGATAATGTCTACACAAATCATGCCCGGTCTCCCAAGTCGACTCCTCGATTGGATGACCCCTCCACTGAACCTTCACTGAAGCGATGTTGTTCGACCTCAACTTTAGAACCTGCCTGTCCATAACGGCCACTAGCTCCTCTACATAAGATAGATCCTTGTCCAACTGGACTGAGCTGAAGTCTAACATATGATACGGATTGTCATGATACTTCTAAAGCATGGAAACATGGAACACTGGATGAACTGCAGAGAGACTAGGTGGTAGTGCAAGTCTGTAAGCCACCTCTCTAACCCTATCAAAGATCTCAAAAGGCCCAATATACCTAGGGCTCAGCTTGCCCTTCTTTCCGAACCTCATAACACCCTTCATGAGAGAATCCCAGAGTAAGACCCGTTCTTTAACCATGAATGCAACGTCGCGAGCCTTCCGACCCACATAGCTCTTCTGTCTGGACTGGGCTGTACGAAGTCGATCCTGAATCAATTTAACCTTTTCCAAAGCACCCTGAACCAAGTCTATACCCAATAGCCTAGCCTAGCCCGTCTCGAACCAACCCACTGGAGACCGGCACTGTCTATCATACAAAGCCTCATAAGGTGCCATCTGAATGCTTGGCAGATAACTATTGTTGTACGCAAACTCTATAAGTGGCAAGAACTAATGTCAAGAACCCCCAAAATCCATTACACACGCACGAAGCATATCCTCTAATATCTGAATAGTGTGGTCGGACTGCCCGTCCATCTGAGGGTGAAATGCTGTACTCAACTCCATCCGAGTACCCAACTTATGTTGTATGTCTCTCCAGAACCGTGATGTAAATTGCGTACCCTAGTCAGAGATGATAGATATAGGTACTCCATGAAGCCTGACAATCTAGAAAATGTAAACCTGGGCCAGTTGCTCTGAAGAATAAATAGTAACCACATGAATGAAATGAGCTGACTTGTTCAATATATCCACAATCACCAAAATTACATCGAACTTCCTCTGAGTCCGAAGAATCCCAACAACGAAATCCATAGTGATCCGCTCTCATTTCCACTCTGGAATCTCTAGCTTCTAAAGAAATCAACCTGGCCACTAATGCTAATACTTCACATGCTGACAATTTAGCCACCGAGCTACAAACCCCATTATGTTTTTCTTCATCCTCCTCCACCAATAATGAAGCCTCAGGTCCTGATACATCTTCGCGGAAACTGGGTGAATGAAATACCTTGAACTGTGAGCCTCCTGAAGAATGAACTCACGCAACCCACCTACATTGGGCACACATATCCTATCCCACATTCGTAATAGACCGTCGTCTCCAATATCAACCTCATTGGCATCACCATGCTGAACCGTGTCCTTAAGGAGGGGCAGATGGGGGTCATCATACTCACACTCTCTGATATGATCCTAAAGAGAAGACTGAGAAACCATACAAGCCAAAACTATGCTCGGCTCGGAAACATCCAATCTGACAAACTGGTTGGCCAGGGCCTGAACATCCAAGGCTAAAGGCCTCTCTACTGGTAGATATGCTAAACTACCCAAACTCTCCACCTTGCAACTCAAGGCATTGTCCACCATGTTGGCCTTCCCGGGATGATAGAGAATGGTGATGTCATAATGCTTAAGCATCTCAAACCATATTCGCCATCGCAAGATAAGATTCTTCTGTTTAAACAGATGCTGAAAACTCCCGTGATCAGTGAAGACCTCACAAGGGATACCATAAAAATAGTGCCGCCAAATCTTTAAGGCATGAACCTTCAGTTGTATAGACGCGTAGGCAATCACCCTACCGTCATGCATCAACACCGCGCCGAGGCCAATGTGCGACGCATTATAATATAACGTATAGGACCCCGAGCCAGTTGGCAACACCAACACTGGGGTTGTAGTCAAAGCAGTCTTGAGCTATTAAAAGCTCCCCTCACAATCCTTGGTCCACCTGAACGGAGCACCCTTCTGGGTTAATTTTGTCATAGGTGAAGAAATAGACGAGAAACCCTCTATAAATTGACAGTAATACCCCGCCAAATGAAGAAAACTCCATATCTCCGTAGTTGAGGATGGTCTAGGCCAATTCTGCACTGCTTGAATCTTCTTCGGGTCTACCTTGATCCCCTCACTCGATACCACATGACCCAAAAATTCCACCGAATCTAGCCAGAACTCACACTTCAAAAGTTTTGCATACAACTTCTTTTCTCTCAAGGTCTGGAGCATAGTCCTCAAGCGTCGCTCATGATCCTCCAGACTCCGGGAGTACACCAGAATATCGTCAATAAACACAATGATGAAGGAGTCAAGATAGGGCTGAAATGTACTGTTTCTCAAGTGCATGAATGTTGTTGGGGCGTTGGTCAGCCCAAAAGAAATCACAAGAAACTCGTAGTGACCATACCGAGTCCTGAAAGCAGTCTTTAGGATATTTGGCTCTCGAATCTTCAATTGATGATAGCCTGAACGCAAGTCGATCTTAGAGAACACCTGGCACCCTGAAGCTGATAAAATAGGCCATCAATACGTGGCAAAGGATACTTGTTCTTCACTGTAACCTTGTTCAACTAGCGGTAATCAATATGCATTCGCATAGAACCATCTTTCTTCTTCACAAACAAGATAGGAGCACCCCCAAGGCGATACAATGGGCCAAATGAAGCCCTTATCAAGCAACTCTTGCAACTGTTCCTTTAATTATTTCAACTCTGCTCGGGTCATATGATAAGGTGGAATAGAAATAGGTTGAGTGTCTGGTAACAAATCAATGCCAAGTCAATATCCCCGTAGAACGGCCCGGAAGATCCGCCGGTAATACATCTGAATAATCCCTCACTACCGTAACTGACTCGACGGTAGGAGTTTCAACACTAACATCCCTCAGATAGACCAGATACACGCCACACCCCTTCTCAATCATTCGTTGAGCCTTAAGAAATGAGACAACCCTTCTAGGAACATGATCTAAGGTACCTCTCCACTCTAGCTGCGATAGAACTGGCATAGCCAACGCCACCTTCTTGGCGTGACAACCAAGGATAGAGTTATAAGGCGACAACTAGCCCATGCCAAAAATAACATTGAAATCCACCATACTGGGCAATAATAGATGATTCTGGTCTCAAAACCACTAAGAACAATCAAACATGACCGATACACATGGTCAAAAACAATAGAATCACCCACGGGAGTAGACACATAGACAGGTGAACTTATAGAATCATGAGATACACCCAAATATGAAGAAAAATAAGATGAAACATAGGAATAAGTGGAGCATGGATCAAATATGACTGATGCATATCTACGACAAATCAGAACAATATATGTGATGATACAATCGGATGCAACTGCCTTCGTCCTAGCAGGAAGGGCATAATATCTGGCCTGGCCTCCCCCTCTAGGGAGACCTTTACCTGCCCGAACTCCACCTATAGATGGTTGTGTGGGTGGGGTGGTAGCTCGTGCTGTAACCATAGCTTGAGGACCCGGTAGAGCACGCGGTGCCTAAGAAATTTGTAGAGGTGTACACCTCCTAAGTCAGGGACAATCCCTCACCATATGGCGAGTGTCGCCATACTCAAAGCAAGCTCTCGGAGGACGTGGTTGTTGTGGCTGGATCGGGCCTGATCGGCTGCACTGACCACTAAAAGCACCCTATACAGGAGGCACAATAGACACTTGAGGTGCATAATAGGGATCCTGGGGTCTAGGAGTGGCCAGAGCACTGCTGGCTGCTGGAAGTGCTGAATGAACAAGGTGACCCATATAACCCTGCCCTGACGAGCTGCAGCTGGGGCACGAGTACCACTATAAGTGCTAGACTCTTGAGACCTCTTGGCCTCTCTCTCTCCTCTTTATCCCGAGTCAGCATACCCTCCAATCTCCTAGCAATCCCCAGTACCTGCTGGTACGCAATATTTATCTCCAACTCTTGGGCCATGCTCAATCTGATACTGGGGTTGAGCACCTCAATAAACCAATAAACCCGCTCTCGAACACTAGCAACCAAGGCCGGTGCATGCCTAGCCAAATCACTAAATTGGACCGCATACTCTGACATAGTCATAGAACTCTGGCGCAACTGCTCAAACTCTGCACCATGAATATCTGAGACTCTAGGGAACATACTTCCTCAAGAACATGTCTAAGAACTGAGTCCAAGTGAGTGAAGCTGCCTCAGCCAGACTACCCAACTCGTATGCGTGCCACCACTGATAGGCCGCTCCTCTAAGCTGGAATGTATTGAAAGAAACCCCACTAGTGTCCGCAATAGCCATAGTACGGAGGATACAGTGGCACTCCTCAAGAAAACCCTGGGCATCCTCTGACGCCGAACCACTGAAAGTAGGAGGGTTGTACTTTTTGAACCTCTCGAGCCTGAGCTGCTCCGCCTCAAAAACTGTTGCCCTAACCTCGGGCTGAATTTGAGCTACCGGTTGCATTGGTATGATCTCTGGAACCTGGTCGACCTGAACCCGTTTCTCTGGGGTACGGGCTGCGGGAGTCTGTGCTCCTCCCCTGGCCAGAGATGTGGCAGGAGGAAGTGGTATCAATCTTGCCTGAGCCAAGGTGCTAAACATGCTCAGGAACTGGGCTAGAGTCTCCTGGATGGTTGGTGTAGTAACAGGCGTCTCAAGTTCCTGCCCGCTAACTAGAGCTATTGGTGGCTCCTCTGCAGCAGCTCATGCGCGTTCTCTGGCTACACCACGTGGACGTTCTCGGCCTCTACCCCGGCCCCGGCCCCGGCCTCTCGCGGCTCTAGCAGGGGGTGCGGATGTTTGGTCATCTGATCTAGCTGTACGTGTACTCACAAACTATGAGAGAATAGAATCTCGCACGATAAGGAATCAAAGAAGTGGAGCTTTTCCAAACAGTACCATATCCTCCCGAAGATAAGTACATAAACTCTGTACCGATCTGCGAGACTCTACTAAACCTGCTTGTGACTCACAACACCTATGAACCTAGAGCTCCGATACCAACTTGTCACGACCCCAAGTTCTCACAGTAGGGTATCGTGATGGCACCTAGTATTTAAGACTAGTTAAGCCTAACAATTGCGGAATAATTGTATATGAAATTGAACTCAAATAGCAACATATGAAATACATATAAAAGCTGCGATTCACAACTCCTAAAAACTCGGTAGAAATCAATCACAAGCTTCTAAGAGAATACTAAGAGTCTCCATATATCAGAGTCTAAAGAGAATAAGAGAAAATAACAAGATAAGGATAGAGGGGGACTCCGAGGTCTGCGGACGCCGGCAGATGTACCTTGAAGTCTCCACTTACTCACATCTCACTGATAACGGGTCTGGTAGGAGGTACCTGGATCTGCACAAAAAGATGTGCATAAGAGTAGCATGAATACACCACAACGGTACCCAGTAAGTGCCAAGCCTAACCTCAGTAGAGTTGTAAGGAGGTCAGGTCAAGGCCCTACTGAACTAAAAAGGAAACAAGGAAGAAGATATAATATGATACAATGAAAGACTGAGAATTTAACAATGAGAAATACAGAAAGGAAACTACACAGCAAATAAGGGTAAACAACAGGGGCGCTCCCGATGTATCGCCTCGTAGTCCCAAATGTAAATATACAATAGGGGGATCTCCCGAGGTACCGCCTCGTAGTCCCAAGTAAATATGCAACAGGGGATCTCCCGAGGTACCGCCTCGTAGTCCCAAAAGTAAATATGCAACTAGGGATCTCCAAAGGTACCACTTCGTAATCCCAAAAGTAAATATGCAATAGGGATCTCCCGAGGTACCGCCTCATAGGCCCAAAAGTAAATATGCAACAGGGGATCTCCTTAGGTACCACCTCATAGTCTTAAAAGTATATATGCAACAGGGCATCTCCCGAAGTACCGCCTCGTAGTCCCAAAAGTAAATATGCAACATGGGATCTCCCGAGGTACTGCCTCGTAGTCCTAAATTTAAATACGCAACTGGAATCTCCCGAGGTACCGCCTCGTAGTCTCAAAAGTAAATATGCAATAGGGGATCTCCTGAGGTACCGCCTCGTAGTCCCAAAAGTAAATATACAACTCATAACCTGTGGAACAACGAATTTACAACAAGGAATCATATAGTTAAAGACTAAATACAAGGTCACGGAAGCAAGTAATCCAACTAAGCACGTTGCACAAATTTCTTGTAAAGGTTAAGACACGTACACATGCGATACTAGGCTAAACATGACAGTTACGCACTCGTCACCTCGCGTACACGGTGCCGCATATCATAAATTGTTGCAACAGTACCAAATCCTAAGGGTATTTCCCCCACACAAGGTCAGACACGTCACTTACCTCAAATCAAGCTCAATCAGTCAATAAGAATGTCGTTCCCTCGAATTTTCTACTCTGATCGGCTCGAATCTAGCAAAAACAGTTACATACTATAAATATAACTACAAGAAACTAATTTAAATAATAAAACTACGACTTTAGCAAAGAATTGAAAACTTGGCCCAAAAAGTCGACCCGGGTCTACGTCTCAGAATCAGATAAAAATCAGAAAATACGAACACCCATTCAATATCGAGTTCACCCATACCAAAATTACACAAATCCTATACCAAAACCTCGATTAAAATCTCAATATTCGGCCTAAGGATCTTCCATCTTCCCNCCCCCAATTTCTCAACCTAAATCCTTAAATAAATGAAGGAATTAATGATAGATTGGTGGATATTAATAAAATAAAATGAGTGTAGAATCCTTACCCAATGTTTTCTCTGAAAATATTTAGAATCCTTACCCAAATGTTTCCTCTGAAAATCCCTCAATTTTTCACCTCAATCCGAGCTCTCGAAGTCCCAAACTGAAAATGAGATCAAACCCTTGCTTTTCCCCCTTATCTGCGCAGTCAAACCGCATTCACAAGTCCTCAGCCGCATCTGCGGCCCCGCACCTGCGCAATTTCCATCATATGTGCAGTTCCAACTTCGGCCAAGCACGTCCGCTTCTGCGGACACAAATGTGCATATGTGCGTCCGCTTCTACGTCCAAGGAACGCTCTTTCTTCCGCAGAAGCGACTCCGCTTTTGCGGCCTTCATGTCGCACCTGCGGCCACTAGCCACCTTCTCTAGTTCCGCTTCTGTGCTTGGCCTCACGCTTCTGTGGGCTCGCGCCTGCGGTCAATCTTCTGTTGCACTTTAGCTATTCTTTAAAATTCAACTTGATTCGTTAACCACCTGAAATCAATCCGAGGCTCCCGGGACCTCAACCGAACATACCAACAAGTCCTAAAACATCATACGAACTTAGTCGAGTCTTTAAATCACATCAAACATGTCAAAAACACAAATTGCGCATTGATTCAAGCCTAATGAACTTTAAAACTTCAAACTTCTACGTCCAATGCCGAAACCTATAAAATCAAGTCCGATTGACCTCACATTTTGCACACAAGTTATAATTAAAATTACGGACCTACTCCAACTTCCGAAATCGAAACCCAACCCCGATATCAAAAGGTCCACCATCCGTCAAACTTTCCAAAATTCACCCAACTTTCCAACTTCCGCCAATTGACGCTAAGTCACGTTACCACAAAATAAAATGAAGGGAGCAATAAATAGGGGTTCGGGGCTAATACTCTCAAAATGACCGGTCGAGTCGTTACAATATCGTTGGGTGGACCATTAGGATCAAAGGTTGAAATTTTAAATAGCAAAAGAATAGAGAGTAATCATCAAGTATTAAAATTTCAATATTACACAAAATAATATTAAAAATATTCAATAGCTGAAAAGATGCGAGGCTCAATCTTACATATCATTCTCATTTTATGATATTCTGGACTTTCAGTTTAATTTGTTTCTTTTTGTTATAATTTTATAGTTTTTTCTACTTAAGTATATTTACAAGAGGCAATATAATGCATGATTGTAGTACATTTGGTATTAGAGGACCATTTAGCATAATTATACCATCTAAAGTACCTCAAAGTAGTAGAATATATTTTTCTTATATTTTATTTGTAAACGCACGATAAAAATTCCTTTCTTTTAATGTAGTATTTTGAAAGTAATTTATGGTAATTTTCTTGAAGTCTAATCTGATCTCTAGCATAAGCATGATTTTTTTTTAACTGAAGATCAATATTAGATAACCCACTATTTGTAACAACAGAGACTAGGCAGGCAAGAATAAATATTATATGCAACAATTATTGTTGTATCATGAAATAAATTATGTTAATTTAAAATAAATAAAAAATTCGTCTTTGAACTATTACGGCTTATCGTAACTTTACATTGCATTGTTAAAGTTATGTTTTTAAAAATAAATTATCATTAATGAAAATCAGCTTGCTACTCTAAGCTCCTTTAAAACATTGAGTATTTTCCATGTTAATACTCACAGATAGATTTTAATCTTTCGCTATGGTTCAACTTGTGTATATCAGTACATATTCAATTTGTTATAAAATTATTTTAGTTTTTCTTGGTACTTTATATCACATGTTGTGCCATTTGTTGCTATTATATTATTGTTGGTATTGTTTATCACTTAAGTTTTACCGTTCCTTGAGTCGAAAGTTTATCGAAGACAATATCTCTACCTTCACAAGGTAGAGGTAAGATTTACGTACGCACTATCCTTCACAGACTCTACACAAGGGATTACACTAAATTTATTGTTGCTCTATTTATTTAAAGTAGAGGTATAAATAAAGCGATTGTATGTCCAATAAGAAAATAAAATAAAAGCTTGAGTGTTCCTGTAATTTTAATAAGTTAAAAACTAAGAAGACATTGGTTCGTGAAAAAGAGAATTAAAAAAATAGAGAAAATATGTGCATAGAAGATTTCACAGACAATTGCGAGGTGTTTCTCTAATATCAAATCTGTTGCTTTTCTGGATATAAAAGTATGCTCAAACTTTGCCAAATTTACCAAAAACCTACAGACATCTATGCAGTAAAAGATGAAAGCAGGGGAAAAAAAACTTCAAAAAGTTATGACACCACGAGTGTGTTTGGTATGAATGGAAAATATTTTCCGGAAAATGTTTTCCAATTTTTCTATGTTTGATTGACATAAATATTTTGTGGAAAAATTTCCTCTAACTGGAAGAAATATTTTTCCTATCAAAAGAAGGGAAAACATTTTCTAAAACTCTTTCTCAAACTGGAGTGCAAGTTTAGTGCTGAGTCAGGGAAAGTAGGCAGGGACGTGAGGCTTGGATCACAAGTTATCCCCAAGAGAGATAATTTCAAGTACTTTGGGTCGGTGATTCAAGGGGACGGAGAGATCGACGAGGACATCATTCACCGTATAGGGGCAGGCTGGATGAAATGGAAGCTTGCATCTGGAGTCCTGTGTGACAAGAAAATGCCACCGATACTCAAAGATAAGTTTTATAGAGTTGTGGTTAGACGGGGCATGTTGTATGGGGCAGAGTGTTGGCCGGTTAAGAACTTCCATATCCAGAGGATGAAGACAGCATAGATGAGGATGTTGAGGTGGATGTGCGGACACACTAGGATAGATAAGATTAGGAATGAAGATATTTGGGAGAAGGTAGACGTGGCCCCTGTGGATGACAAGATGCGAGAAGTGAAACTCAGATGGTTCGGGCACGTGAGGAGTAGAAGCCTTGATGCTCCAGTGAGGAGGTATGAGCGGTTGATTGTGGTGGGTACGAGAAGAGATAGAGGGCGGCCTAAGAAGTATTGGGGAGAGTTGATCAGGCAGGACATGACACGACTGCAGATTTTCGAGGACATGACCCTTGATAGGAAGGTATGGAGGTCAAGCATTAGGGTTGTAGGTTGGGGGTAGTAGAGCTTTTCCTACTTCATACTCGGGATGAGGTGGGGTTGGATAGGGTTGATCTTAGATGGCTTGTGGTTCATGTTGAGTCCACACTATCCTTTCTGTTTATCTTAGCCCCGGGCCTTAAATACTGGTTACTATTATTGCATGTCATTTATCTTTTGGTTTTCTATGCTTTTATTACTATTTCTATGGTTTCTGCTGATGTTACTAATGAATTGTCTCTTCTTGTTTTATTTCCGTCTTCCTGAGCCGAGGGTCTATCGGAAACAACATTTCTTCCCCATCGGGGTAGGGGTAAGGTCTGCGTACACTATCCTCCCACTCTACCTCAACCCCAACCCCACCAAGTATTATTAAGAATATATTATTTTCATGTTATAGATAGAGTATTTTTTTTTATTTCAATAAATAAGTATTTTTTTTCACGCACCAACAAAACAAGGAAATTAAGTCATAAACTCACTTTTTTTCCATGAAAACATTTATAGGAAAATATATTGCCAAACACACCCCACACCTGCTGCTTTTCACTATATAATATGTGCTCAAACTTTGCCAAATTTACCACACACATGCAGGCAACTACGTTGTAAATGATGAAAATAGGGGCAAAAACAAAACATAAAAGTGGTGTGCTGATTGTTGATGAGATAAGCGGAGGGTAATTTCGCCAATACATTGAAAAACTTATGTTATAGCTACAGTAAAATTGTTTTTCGGCCAATCATTTTGCTCAATTTTCATGAAATAACTGTAATATCCTCGGCCATACCAAGCAGGCATGTTGACCTCTTGTGTGCTTATTCTCCCTTATTAATAGTTAGATAGAATTAGAATATATATACATACATGCATGGAAGTATGACATCAATATTTATATTAATTGAACTGCAAATGACATAACGAGTCTAACATATGTAATTTGTGGTTATTTAAGTTTTGAGTAATCGAGCTCTACTCTAAAGTTGGCTTTAGGTAGTACGGAATGTAAGTTACAAAAATATTTATCTCACCTTCTTTCTTGCCTCTGTTTATTAGTAGTAGGCTAATTACTTTCTTCCTCGTCTTTCTTCCAGATTTTTCTAGATAAAAGGATCTAATGGAGTTGTGCATTCTTAACCGAGAAAAAACTAATTTAAAGGGTAATTATGTTAGGCTTCTTTTGAGTAATCGAACTAAATGATATCAGAGAAAGGGATTCGTGGTAGGTAGAGGCCAATTCTACCTAATTTGTTTCAGTATTAAGTGGAGGAGATGGCAAGACGAATGGAATTGCTAATCAGTTTGTCCACTCATGCTAAATGGGGATATTAAGTTGGCAGGTTGGCAGAAACATAAAGAGGACAACATGTGACATCCAGATAAATCTCATATCGACAAAACGCTAGAAAGATTCCGGATGTATAAGTAAAACAAACATTAGGTCTTAATAACGTGTTTTAAAACTGTGAGGGCTTAGGCCCAAAACAGACAGTGTCACTAGTGGACTGAGTTGTTATATATGGTATCGGATCCATTTCGCATGCAACCTGATAAACCTCAATGGTCAATTGAGTATATATATAGTTTTCATGTATAATATGTGAATACCCATATATAATCCAGGTATAATTTATGTATATCAGTTATGAAAACTAACTAATCCAGCCCGAAACAATTGGGCAATGGGACCTTGTCAAATGACACTTCCTATTTCACAACTTCTGCATATAATGGAGAAAAATGGCATAACTAAAAGATAACCTGTTTAAGGCTAGACAATTAGGTTACTGCTATCTGATTGTCTTCAATTGTCGTTTCTCTTAAAAAAGACACTCCTATTAGTCCGATATGCCATTTCATTACACCTTAAAACAATTCGAAGCATTATAATTTAACTATATAGATTTCTTTCACAAGTAAAATTTCTTTTTAAAGAAAGAACATGATTTATTTCAAATATAAAAGAATATTTGTTCTCGCGTAAGGTAATCATCATGCTGGCTATTGACAAAACAAGTAAATCTACATTACTACTAAGGTATCTTTTCCAATTCAATCGGTTGTAAAATCTGTATAAATATGAATATTACTTTAGCACCAAATTATTACACTTTGTATCAAGTATGGCAAGCAACAAACTATGACATTTTATGTAAGAGCACGTTAGTAACGACAAAATATGAATGTAAAAAAATTAAATAATGAAGGAAAACCTTCTCATTAAATGGAAGTCAATTGTAAATTGACGGTAAATAACACCGATAGCCCTACAACAAGAATAAACTATATTCCCACACAAGGCTGCTGGTACAACACCGTGGGTTGTTCCTTTATCTGTCTTTTTCATCCAGTGCTCGCACAGTGCTCGCACTGTATCAGAAAATCTTCGTCTTCAATCTCTACTTTGACTTTTTAATGAATCACTAGGCAAATGAGATTCAACGTACTGGAGCCCGTGCATTTTATATTCACGTAGAGTTCGAGGAAGAGCCACACTCTAACCAAGATATCAATGCAATAATACCACCACACCAACTAGCTCACAACCAAGATCAGCAAGCCGAGCCAGAACCAAAATTTAAAATTTTTGGGTTATGAATTTACCATCAAAGCAATATCTTAGTACAAAGTTTAATAACAATATACCCAGTAAAATTCCATTAGTGGGTCTGGGGAAAGTAGAGCGTACATAGACCTTACTCCTACCTCGAAAAGGGTAGAGAGGTTGTTTCCCTGAGACTCTCGGCTCGACAAGAGAGACAATAATATCAGAAAAGAAACAAATGAAAAGGCGTGTAACAATAAAATATGCCAGAAACAAAATAACAACAACGAATAAGTGAAAGCACAATAACACAAAACTATGCAAAACAACAGTGTGAACACAACATAGATCGCTAACAAACCTAAACAAAAGTCTATCAAACTACCTGTTATAAAGAAGGAAGAACTCTCGACTACCCCCTAGCCTACCACCCTAATGCTCGACCTCCACATTTTCCTATCAAGAGCCATGTTCTCGGAAGTCTGAAGCTACATCATGTCTTGCCTGATCACCTCACCGCAATATTTTCATATTACAAAGTTCATAATTAAATATTTATACATATTTATATTTTCTAATACAAATAGAATCTAAGCAAAAGTAATTAGATGCGGCCAAACCCGTACCGCATATCCTAGCTCCACTCCTGTAAGCGAATACTATAAATAGATTATCATCACATTTGTAACATGATCTATCGTAGAAAAATTAAGAGAAAGAGAAAGGGAGAAATCTAGCCATCAATGGAGGGCAAGAAAAACACAATTAGCATACTCATGGTACCATATCTAGCACATGGTCACATAAGTCCATTCCTAGAGCTAGCCAAGAAACTCACAAATAGAAACTTTCACATTTACATGTGTTCCACTCCTGTAAATCTAAAATCCATCAAGAAAAATGTCACAGAGAAATATTCTCAATCAATTGAATTAGTTGAGCTTCATCTTCCATCTTTGCCAAATCTTCCTCCTCATTATCACACTACCAATGGCCTTCCACTACATCTTATGAACACCCTGAAAAAAGCATTTCAGATGGCCGCTCCAAACTTTTCCAAAATATTACAAGCTCTAAATCCTGACATGGTCATTTATGACTTCAATCAGCCATTGGTTGCTCAGTTGGCTTTATCTATGAATATTCATGCTGTGCAGTTCCTCCCTTTTGCCGCAGCTCTCGCTTCTTTGTCCATCCACATATCTGAAAACACAGAAGAGAAGTTCCCTTTTCATGAAATTTACCTGCGCGAATACGAAATGCTTTTATTGAAGGAAGCTCTTAATGAAGCACCAGGTCAGAAATTCCCATTCGACGAGGCTCTTAGGCAATCACGCGATATTATTCTGGTGAAAACTTGCAGAGACTTTGAAGGGAAATATATGGATTATCTTTCAAATTTGGTCTCCAAGAGAATAGTCCCAGTTGGTACACTAGTTCAAGAATCCACTCACCAAGATGAAGACGAGGAGACTCTACAATGGCTTGACAAGAAAGGAAAAAGTTCAACTGTGTTTGTTTCATTTGGGAGTGAGTATTTTTTATCCAAGGAGGAAATACATGCAGTAGCTCAAGGGCTAGAGCTTAGCAAAGTGAACTTCATTTGGGTCATTAGGTTTCCACAAGGTGAAAAAAATAGTACTATTCAAGATGCATTACCAAAAGGATTTCTTGAAAAGGTAAAGGATAGAGGAATGGTTTTGGAAAAGTGGGCTCCACAAGCAACAATTCTTCAACACACGAGTATTGGTGGGTTCGTGAGCCATTGTGGATGGAGTTCTTTTATGGAAAGTATGAAGTTTGGTGTGCCCATAATTGCAATTCCAATACACATTGACCAACCGATGAATGCTAGGCTTGTAGTAAATATCGGGATGGGAGTTGAAGTAATGAGGGACGAGAACAAGAAGCTACAAAGTGAAGAGATTGCAAAGGCGATAAGGAATGTGGTAATGGAGGAAAGTGGGGAGACTGTGAGGAAGAAAGCTAGAGAATTGAGTGAGAAGATGAATGCAAAAGGGGATGAAGAGATAGATGGAGTGGTGGAGGAGCTGGTGGCAATTTGTAATAACAAATGACCAGCAATAAAATTAAAATTATACTATTAAATAAATTATGCCGTTATTGTTATAATAAGTTACGAATATTAATCATCTTAATTTTCAGATACATGTTATTTCTGGACAACTAGCTTTATAATTGGGGTTTTAATTTCTATATCACGATTTTAAAAAAAATTAAACAATCATTTCACTCTTAAAGATGATTACCAATAACCACTAGAAGTAATAACCTTAAAATGAACAAAAAAATCACCACAATGTAAATTATAGCCAAGAAAGACATGCAATGAAGCTTCCAAGAGGATTTCTTGACACACAAGCAATCAAGGAAAAAATCAGCAAACAATTGACTTCCACTGGTATGACAGTCACTTCTACACCACTCACACCCCTCCCCACACAAAAAAAAATTATTTTTCTTTTGTAATTTTCAAATTTCTGTTTTTTTTATGCAACACCCACCCCCACCCCCCACTGCCCGCCACGCGCACAACGTTTTTTTTGTCTTTTACTTTTTCTTGTAATTTTAAATTTCTGTTTTTTGTTTTTCTGCAACCCCCCGCCCCCTGCCCCCTCCGGATTTTTTTTTTTTTTTGTATATATTTTCAGTTTTTGTTTCTTCATCTTTCGGTTTACATGTTCGAAATTTTACAAGTTTTAAAGTTATGAGTTCGGAGATTTATGTGTTTGGAAGTTTACGAGTTTAGAAATTATAAAATTTATGGGTTCAAAATTTCGCGGTTTCGAAAGTTTGGCAGTTCAGAAGTTTATGAAATTTGTGGATTCTGAAGGTTGTTAGTTTGAAAGTTTATGACTTCATCTTTATTGTATCTAAATTATTTATGAATACTCTTGAGAAGTTATTTTTCTTAACTTGCGTACCAAACACCGAAAAATAAATAAGATTACTACTTGTTTTCCAACAAAACATTTTCTTGAAAAACATTTTCCGTTATACCAAGCACACCCAACAACCAAGTATATTCTCAAGCATTTTTGGACTAAGGAACAAATTCTAGCATAGGCGTCCATAACTGAAACAATGAGTGAAGCATTACATCAAACAGATTGTCGGCATTAAAGATATGACCTTGACTGGAATAGCACAATTAGGCCTTGCAATTGCAGAACTCTTATTCAGTGATCGTAGAACAGATGCATCTGCACTTCTTTTTGAAACTCTCGGCCTCCAAACCTGTTCAATAAGAACCCAAATGAGTTGAAATTTGTGGGAAAGATTATGCAAACTGAAAGAAACTTAACTAAGTGATAAAAATCATATAAATGAAATTAAAAAAAAATATGGGTTGCTTTCCCATCGAGTGCTGTGGCAGGGGTACAACTGTCCAAAAAAAATTTGACCAAATGCTGGAGTCAGAATCGTACCCAAGCATTGTACCAAAAGTCAAGTTGTACCCCTATCAATATAATTGCCGAAAATTTAAATCTTAGGATGACAAATAAAATATATACTTGTATTGTAGATAAATATATATATACACACATTTTATTCGAAGTCACTAAGGGCCGGTGCCCCTCTACCGAATTCTAGGTCTGTCTCTGTGTGTCAATGATATGAATCAATTCTTGTGCAAAGACAAATAATACTTTTACACTATATCTAATAGAGGAGGTAAGGTAATAGATAAAACACTTGAGATCGTTGTAGGATTATTTTCTTCTATTGATCATTTCGTCTTTTAATTGTTTTGTGGTGAACTAATTAATAAGAAAGACAGATTTCTCTTAATTATTTTTCAGGAACTAATTATACGAAAACAAATTAATCTATTTCCTGGAATACTTTGATTAAACAAAAAAGTCTAATATATATATATATATTACGAATGCCTTTAGCGAAACGTCTTAAGCGTTAACTGTTTGGTCCTTTAATGACTTGATACTATTGGTAAGCTCAGTTATTGTCTATCTAAATTTTGAGGAAATATGAACCTCAAAAAGCAGATGTTCTCTGGCTGCTTGTGTGTGCAAAGTTTTGTGTGATTAGTATAACACCTGATAAGTCTTCAATCTTCTATGAGTCGTTTGACTTTTGCCCATGTAAGATGTTCTCTTGCAGAAAGAAGTATAATATTAGAGAGTATTATAGCAAGAGTGTTTATCAAGTTGTTCTTTCAGTTACTCCAAAAGAACATCAAAACCAACTCCAAGGATAAAATGTAGTTTTCTACCTATCTTTAATAATGTGTTGCTCATTGTTTATTTTCTTGATGATTGTATATTGGGGTCCAAAACAGATTTATTACTGCTTCGTGCGCAATAAATGAGAGTTGGCTTCAGTACTTACATGTCACATTTAAGGTTCTCATCAATGCGCTATTCTCTATTATTTTTGTTCTAACTATGAATATCCTTTTATGTTTATGTGCAGCTTTAGGAGTAAAATTTTATATGCAGTTTTCTAAGGAGAAGAATTTTTCCTGTTGGGAAGAGTTAGAAATGGTTCCTCTTAGGAATACTCAGCCGCAGAACCCATGGCTTTCCATTTTCTTAATGTTTCGTCGATCTCAGATCTTGAAGTTTCTTATACTATTGGTACTCCGATCCTTCTCATTACAATCTATCACATGAAGTAGATACACAATTTGTCCCGATCCAAATTCGAATCTAGGTCGTGATGGTGCCCAACGTCGATGTTAGGCTAGCCAACCTTATTAGTCTAGTGTGTCCCATTAAATTTTACCAAACTTTATTAAAAATACTTGAGTTCTTGTCGCGAGCATGAGAAAAAAAATTTCAAGCATCAAAGACAATTTAACTGAAATGACCAAAAGTGAAGTTTTTAAATAGATACATGCCCAAAAGAATAGTCTACCAACGTGTGTGCAAGGAACTGGTGTCACAAGTATACAAGCATCTAGTAGAAGGAATCAAAAGAATACATCTATCCTACTGTGTGAGAGGATATAGATAGAATAACAAAATAAAAGGAAAGACTCCAACGTGCTGCTGAACGGCATCAAGGGAAGCAACTCATTGTGGAATCCCTAAATCTCGAGGAGTCAAGAACGTGCTCCGGCTGACAACCAGATGAACCCGCCTCAGAACCTGTACAATTAAGTACAGAAGCGTAGCATGAGTACATAAACATCTTGTACCCAATAAGTATCCAGTATAATCTCAAAGACGTAGTGACGAGAGGTCGACTTGACACTCACTAGGGCGAAAATAATTTATTTAATTATAAGGCTACGCATGAATATCAAAGTTGAATAACAATAAAGACAAGAAATGACAATTCTTTCCACAAGTACATTTAGGTGCCAACTCCTGTTAAACAGATACAAACTTATTCTTCAAGGCCTTTTTAACGGTTTAAAATCACAGGAAATACCAAGCAAATTAACATGCGCACAACATGTCAACGACACACGGCTCGATCCAACAGAAAAGTAAATGTGCACTGTCGAAGGGTCAAACGACGCGAACCATAGATGTATATATTAATCTGCCGAGGCGAACGACCGCTCCCATGAGAGTAGTAGAGGAAATCACCCGCTCGCGGATTATAATTTGCGAAGCGGTTTCACATAAACATAGTACATTCTTCTCAATTCATTTTTCAAATTAATGACTTACTTGAAACCTTTAAATTCTTAAGATGTTGATGCCAACTCTCACTCAATGATGACCACGCATATAAATCAATTAACAATATTCACAAGGCATGGTGTAAGCCTAAATTACCCAGACATAGTAAGAATAGTCACTACGCACGGACTCTCGTCACCNGTCCCCCACAATCATTCACATAATAAATTATTTCACCTATTGGGACAATTCCCTCTTACAAGGTTAGAAAGGAGACTTACCTCGTATCATGCCTACTTCCCGACTCATGAATGCACTCAAACCTCAAAATTTGACGCCCAACAACTCGAAACTAGCCAAACATTACATAAACTAGTCAATCTATGCTTGAAAGTTCATAATTCTACCATTTAAGCGATTACCCAAGCCAATTTGTAAGATTCTTAAAATTCACCCCCGGGCCCAGATGCTCGAATTTCGAAAATTCTTAAAGAAAGTTGTTACCCATAACCTAAGGATTAATAATATATGATTTTACTAGATTCCATAACTAATTTCGTGGTTAAATCCCATTTTGTTCAAAACCCTAGGTTTCACCCTAAACCCATAATTTTCATTAATCTTTGTATGTTAATCTACCCAAAAACTAAGTAATAAACTCACATTAAGTAGGAAATACATTATCTCAAGGTGCTAAGTCGAAATCTCTGTTTTTGGGAGCTCCTAAATCTCCCAAAGTGTGATAAATGCTCTCAAATGAGCGTAAGTCCCGATTTAAAACGACCTCACTGCCTTCAGTCATTCCGCACCTGTGGCGCGTGGACTGCACCTGCGGACCAGTGTCCGCATCTCCGAAAAGAGGAGGGGCTGGCCTGGATCGCACCTCCGGCTCCGCTTCTGCGAAGAAGGGTCCGCACCTGCGGATCTTGGGCACCTCCTTGATGGCCGCACCTGCGCCCCAGATCTGGTGCACCAGTAGCTCTCTTTGAGCTGGGACTCGCATCGCGCGACGTCCAAAGGCATTCGGGGTCCCCGAGGCCCTGTTCGAATACACCAACAAGTTCTAAATCATAAAACTGACTCGCTCAGACCTACGGAACGCCCAAAGCAACATTAAATCTAAGAATTGTACCCCAAACCAACTAAACTCAATTTAAGAACTTTAAGTTCTTGGATTCCTTTCCAATACGCCGAAACGTACCTATACTACTCGGAATGACACCAAATTTTGCGAGCAAGTCATAAATGACACTACGGAACTATTCCCGTCTCGAAATTGCATTCGGACCTCGATAACACCAAAACACGTTCCAAACCTCAATCTTTGAATTTGAAGAATAATATTTCACTATTTGGTGCCGAAACGCCCCCGGCTCATCCAAAACCCATTCCAAGCATACGCCCTAGTCCGAAATCATCGTACAAACCTATTGGGACCTTCAAATGCCGATTTCGAGGTCGTTTACTAAAAATGTTGACTGAAGTCAAACTTGGATTTTAAGGCCACCCTTAAGGAACTAAGTGTTCCAATTCCAACCCAAACTCATCCAAATTCTCGAACCAACCATCCCCGCAAGTCATAAATCAATAAAAGCAAGTACAAGAAGTCTTATTAAGGGGCACGGGGTTCTAGAAAGTAAAATGACTGGTCGGGTCGTTACATTCTCCACCTCTTAAACAAACGTTCGTCCTCGAACGGGTCTAGAATCATACCTGGAGTGCTCAATAAGTAAGGATATCTGCTCCGCATGTCCTCCTCGGACTCCCAAGTCGCCTCCTCGACTGGTTGGCCCCTACACTAGACCCTCTCGGCGGAAACCCTCAAAGACCTCAACTGGCGCTCCTGCCTACCAATAATAGCAATGGGTTCCTCCTCATAGCCCAACCTCTGGTCTAGCTGAATGGTACTGAAGTCTAACACATGAGACAAGTCGGTGTGGTACCTCCGTAACATAGATACATGAAAAACTAGGTGAACACATGATAAGCTGGGAGGTAGAGCAAGCTCATAAGCAACCTCCCCAACTCGCCCCAATACCTCGAATGGGCTTATAAATCTTGGGCTCAACTTGCCCTTCTTCCCGAACCTCATAATACCCTTCATCGAGACTTTCAAGAGAACCTTCTCACCGACCATGAATGATACATCACGCGCCTTCTTATCTGCGTAACTCTTCTGCCTGGACTGTGCCGTGCGAAGCCTCTCCTGAATCAGCTTCACCTTCTCCAAGGCATCCTTTACCAAGTCAGTGCCATATAGCTTAGCCTCGTCCGGCTAAAACCACCCGATGGGAGAACGGCATCGCCAACCATATAGAGCCTCAAATGAGGCCATATCAATGCTGGACTGATAACTGTTGTTGTATGCAAACTCGGCCAAGGGCAAGAACTGGTCCCACTGCCCTCCAAAGTCAATCACACATGCCCTGAGGATGTCCTCTAATATCTGGATTGTCTGCCGTCAGTCTATGGATGAAATGTTGTGCTGAGCTCTACACCGGTGCCCAACTCACTCTGCACGGATCTCCAGAAATGCGAGGTGAACTGAGGACCTCTATCTGATATGATGGATACAAGCAGACCGTGCAATCGGACTATCCCCCCAATGTAGATCTGAGCTAACCTCTCTAAAGTATAAGTAGTGGCCACTGGAATGAAGTGTGCTGACTTGGTCAACCTGTCTACAATAACCCAAATCGCATCAAACTTCCGCAAGGTCCGCGGCACCCGACTACAAAGTCCATAGTGATGCGCTCCCATTTCCACTCAGGTATAGGCATCTGCTGGAGTAGTCCTTGTGGCATTTGGTGCTCATACTTAACCTGTTGGCAGTTTAGACATCTAGCCACATACTCCACTATGTCATTCTTCATCCGCCGCCACCAGTAGTGCTGCCTCAGGCCACGATACATCTTCGTAGTGCCTGGATGAATAGAATACCGTGAATTGTGTGCCTCCTCTAGAATCCTCTCCCTCAGGCCATCAACATTAGGAACACATAGGCGACCCTGAAGTCGCAGGACACCATCCTCGCCAATAGAAACCTCCTTGGTACTACCCTGTAGTACCGTCTCTCTGAGAATTGCCAAGTGCAGATCATCGAACTGTCGAGTCTTGATCTGCCCCAATAATAAAGATTGAGGAACAACACATGCAAGAACTCGGCTGGGCTCTGAAATGTCCATCCTCACAAGTGTGTTAGCCAAGGACTGAATGTCCAGGGCTAGTGGCCTCTCCTCTTCTGAAATAAATGCCGTGCTACCCATACTCTCCGCCTTCCTTCTTAAGGCGTCTGCAACCACATTCGCCTTGCCGGGATGGTAAAGAATGGTAATGTCATAGTCCTTCAGTAACTTAAGCCACCTACATTGTCTCAAATTAATGTCCCTTTGCTTGGACAGGTGCTGCAAGCTGCGGTGGTCTGTATAAATCTCACAAGACACTCCATACAAGTAATGCCTCCAAATATTAAGAGCATGAACAATCGCTGCCAACTCCAAATCGTGCACGGGGTAGTTCTTCTCATGGATCTTCAACTGAAGGGAAGCATATTCAATAACTCTTCCTTCCTGCATCAATACGCATCCTAAGCCAACGCGTGAAACATCGCAATAAACTGTATATATCTCTGAACCGGAAGACAACACTAGAACTGGTGCTGTGGTCAATGCTGCCTTGAGCTTCTAAAAGCTCGCCTCGCACTCGTCGGACCATCGGAACGGAGCACCCTTCTGGGTCAATCTAGTCAGAGGGGCTGCAATGGATGAAAAACCCTCTACAAACCGACGATAATAACCTGCCAATCCCAAGAAACTCCTGATCTCGGTCACTGAAGTAGGACGTGGCCAACTCTGAACTGCTTCAATCTTCTTAGGATCCACCTTGATACCCTCTCCGGACACCACATGTCCCAATAATGCTACAGAATCTAACCAAAACTCACACTTGGAAAACTTAGCATACAACTTTTGTTCCCGCAAGGTCTAGAGCACTACTCTCAAATGTTGCTCGTGCTCCCCCAGGCTACGTGAGTAGATCAAGATGTCATCAATGAATACAATGACAAAGGAATCGATATAAGGCCTGAACACCCTGTTCATCAAATCCATGAACGCGGCTAGGGCATTAGTCAAGCCAAAGGACATCACCAGGAACTCGTAATGGCCATATCTAGTACGGAAGGCAGTCTTCGAAACATCCGAGTCCTGAATCCTCAACTAATGTTACCCAGATCTCAGGTCAATCTTAGAAAACACCCTAGCACCCTGCAACTGGTCAAATGAATCATCGATACGCGGCAATGAGTACTTGTTCTTGATTGTAACTTTGTTCAACTGGCGGTAATCAATACACATCCGCATAGTCCCATCCTTCTTCTTTACAAATAACACTAGGGCTTCCCAAGGCGATACACTAGGTCTGATAAACCCCTTGGTTAGCAACTCCTCAAGATATTCTTTCAATTCTTTCAATTCTTTCAATTCTTTCGGAGCCATACGGTAAGGTGTAATGGATATAGGCAGGGTGCCTGGAGCCAAGTCAATACAGAAATCGATATCACATTCTTGCGGTGGGAGGTTAGAAGGAAACACATCGGCGACCACAAACTACTGGCACTGAATCAATCATCGGAGACTCTACGGTGGTATCCCGCACATAAGCGAGATAAGCCAAGCAACCCTTCACGACCATACGTCGAGCCTTAAGGAAAGAAACCACCCGACTAGCTGCACTAACTGAGGAACCTCTCCACTCCAGTCTCGGCAACTCAGGCATGGCTAGCGTAACAGTCTTGGCATGGAAATCCAAGATGGCGTGATAAGGAGATAACCAGTCCATGCCCAGGATGACCTCAAATTCGGTCATATCAAGTAACAAGAGGTCCGCTCTAGTCTCGAACCCACAGAATGTGACCTCACAGAACCGATAGATCCCGTCTATAACCACAAAATCACCCACAGGAGTGGACACATAAACTGGAGCACCCAAAGACTCACGAGGAACTCCCAGGAAATGAGCAAACAGAGATGACACATATGAATAGGTAGACTCTGGATCAAATAATACTGAAGCCTCCTCACCGCAAACGGAGATGATACCTGTGATAACGGCGTCTGAGGCCAATGCATATGGTCTTGCCGGAAAAGCATAAAATCTGGCTGGAGCACCGGTTGGCTGGCCTCCACCCGATTGAATAGCAGCTGGCTGAGCTCCCCCTTCCTGGACTCCACCTCTAGGACGACCCCTACCCACATGTCCTCCACCTCTTGGTGGCTGGACTGTTGGTGCTGAAATCATAGGCTGATGGCCCTACTGCACTGCCTTGCCCTGAAGCCTGGGGCAATACCCCTTCGTGTGACCTGTATCCCCACACTCGTAACAAACTCTCGGCACCATAGACTGCTGCCTTGAAGACTGGCCCTGGTGGCCGGAATACCCACCGGAGAAACCTTAAATGGCTGGGGAACGGTATGAACTCTCTGGCATGGCACTGAAATAGGCACTGGAAGAACCCTGATGACTAGAATACCCACTGGAGGAACCCTGGATAGCCGGTGGACGATAAGAACTCTCTGGCATGGCACTGAAATAGGCACTGGAAGAACCCTGATGACTAGAATACCCACTGGAGGAACCCTGGATAGCCGGTGGACGATAAGAACTCTCTGGCATGACGCTGAAATTAGGCCTCACCAGAGCGCCTCGAAGAGGTGGTGGAGGTGCTGAATATGGGGGCCTGCTGGGATGACCCCTCCCAAACTGACCTCTTCCCCTAATTGTAGCGCCTCTGAAATATCTAGAAAACCGAGCTCTCTTATCCTACTTCCCCTGCTACCTACCCCTGCTACCTACCCCTCTGATGATAACCCTCAATCCTACGGGCGATCTCTACCACTAGTTGATAAGAAATCCCCATCTCCACCTCTCAGGCCATGTTGGCCCTAATACCAAAGTGCAACCCTGCTACATAATCTCCGCACTCTCTCTGCATCAGTAGGAAGTATCATGAGTGTGTGACGAGACAACTCAGAAAACCTCGCCTCGTAATTGGTCACAGACATATGACCTTGCTCGAGCTGCTCGAATTGCTCGAACTGGTACCGCAGCTCTTCCCTCTCAGAGGGTGGAAACTGTCCAGGAATAACTGAGTGAACTGCTCCCAGGTGATGGGAGGAGAATCCGTCGGCCTGCCGAGAACATAAGACTGCCACCATTTGCGGGCTCTGCCCTTTAGCTGGAAAGTGGTGAAGTCAACCCCATGAGGCTCCAGTATCCTCATATTGTGCAGTCTGTCCCTGCACCTCTCAATAAAATCCTGAGCATCCTCATGACGCTCGCCCCCGAAGACAGGAGGGTGAAGTCTAGTCTATCTGTCCAGTAACTTCTGCGGATCGCCATCTGCAGTTGGTCGGGGCTCAGGTGCCACTGCTACAACTGGCTGGGCCCCGCCCACGGGTAGGTTACCCGGAGTCTGATAAACCGAGCTGCATGTCTTGGGGCCTGGGCAGTAGGGGTATATTCTCCCCCTCCCTCCTGAGATGTGTCCGGGTCCGCTGGAAATAAACTAGCTTGGGTCATAGTGTCCATGAACCGCATCATCTGGCCCATGACCTCCTGAAATCCCGGCGCTGTCATGAAATCCACCGGGGCAGGATATACTACGGACACCTTGCCCTGCTCTCCGATGATAGGGTCCTCTGCTGGTGGTGTAACTGGGTCAGCTCTAGGACGCCCTCGTCCCCTACCTCGGGCAGGTGCGCTCCCCCAGCCTCTGCCTCTAGTAACGGGGGGAACAACTCCTGCCGAGTCCGGAACGTCATCTGTGCGCGTCCTTACCATATTTGTGAGAGAATAGAAGAGTGATATTTAATATACTATCAATTGCACGACAGAAGATGAATAAAGAGAAATTTCCTAACACCCTACATCCTCCCGAAGATAAATACAGACGTCGCCGTACCGATCCCAAGACTCTATCGGGTTTCCTGTTACTTGTGAGACCTATGTGAACCTGGCTCTGATATCAAGTTGTCACGACCCAAATCCGAATCTAGATCGCGATGGCGCCCAACGTCGATGTTAGCTAGCCAACCTTATTAGTCTAGTGTGTCCCATTAAATTTTACCAAACTTTATTAAAAATACTTGAGTTCTTGTCGCGAGCACGAGGAAAAGAATTTCAAGCATCAAAGACAATTTAACTGAAATGACCAAAAGTTAAGTTTATAATAGATACATGCCCAAAAGAATAGTCTAACAATGTGTGTGCCAAGAACTGGTGTCACAAGTATACAAGCATCTAGTAGAAGGAATCAAAAGAATACATCTATCCTACTGTCTAAGAGGATATAGACAGAATAACAAAAGAAAAGGGAAGACTCCAACGTGCTGCTGAACGACATCAAGGGAAGCAGCTCACTGTGGAATCGCTAAATCTCCAGGAGTCAAGAACATGCTCCGGGCTGACAACCAGATGAACCCGCCTCAGAACCTGTACAATTGTGATGAACCAAAAGGTTATGTTATAAAATAAGACCTCATTCTAGGCTCATTAGCCTTAAAAAGATTAATTTTATTTACCTCAATTTGCGTGCATATTTCGAGCGTGAAACCGGAAAGTTTTTATGTGAAAATATGAGAAATACTAATTTTTAGAATTTAATGTTTGGTTTTAGTTAACTTGAGTCAACATTTGAGTAAACGGATCCGAATCTGTTTTCCGATGATCTCGGGAGATCCGCAGTAAAATATGGGACTTGGACGTATGCTCGGAATTGAATTCCAAGGTCCCAAGCCTTAGAAATTAATTTTTGAAAGAAATTGTTTTGCTAAATTATTAATGAAATAAAGAAAAGAATTAATGTTTGAAACCGTTGGTACCGGGCCCGTATTTTGGTTCCGGAGCTCCATACAGTTTTGTTATGGTATTTAAGTTCTATCTGTGAAATTTGGTGAGAAACAAAGTTTATTTGACGTGATTCAGACGTTTGGTTGAGAAATAATGAACTTAAAGTGTTCTTGACAAAAATGATGAGTTTGAGGTTTCATTCATAGTTTTACATGTTATTTTCATGATTTGATTGCACGAGCAAGTCCGTATGATATTTTTAGACTTGCGTGCATGTTTGGTTTAGAGCCCCGAGGGTTCGGGTGAGTTTCGGATAGGCCACGGGGTGTTTCACACTTAAAAATTTGCTAGTTTTTTTGCTGTTTTTTGGTGCCTAGTCTTTTCTTCTTCGCGTTCGCAATACCCAGTTGCGAACGCGTAGAGTACTATTGGACAGGGCCTTTTTGTTCAGTGCTAACGCAGGATCCTTCACGCGAATGCAGTGGGCTGGGGGAAACACCCTACGCGAACGTGGTTAGGCCCTCGCGAACGCATAAGGTTAATTGGGCCCGGGGGAGGAGCCTCATTTGTTTTATGCGAACGCGGCCCCATGGTCGTGAATGCGGAAGCCCGGTGCCTCAACTCTATGCGAACGCGGGCAGGCCCACGCGAACGCGAACGCGATGAAGGCCTGCCCAGGTATATAAATTCAATTTCAAACACGGACATAACTCTTTTTCTTCCTATTTTTCGAACTACCAAGCCCTAAGGACGGTTTTGTTCACCAAAGTTCATCACCAAAGTGTTGGTAATCAATTCTAAACTTATCTCTTTCAATTACCCAATGATTTTCATCACTTTTTAATCCAAAATCAAGAATTTTTCATAGTAAAAATTTAGGGTTTGGGTAGAATTAGGGAATTTTGTAAAAATGGGATTTTGACCTCGAATTGAGGTCGGATTTAGAAATTAATTGCATATTCGGGTTCAGGGGTGAATGGGTAAACGTAATTTGGTACGGGGTCGGATTTTTACTTTTTTTTTATAGAAATTTTAGGAAAATCATAAATTTTCAGTAAAGTTACTTCCTTTAGTCTTAATTAATGATATTAAACTGATTATGATTAGATTCGAGTGTATTGGATGTGAATTCCAAAGGAAAAGCTATAATTGAGCAGTGAGTGGCCTGCGAATTTGAGGTAAGTCATTGGTTTAACCTTGACTTGAGGGAATATGAATCCCCAACTTAAATTCTATATGAATTTGCATGTGTGTGGTGTATAAGTGAGGTGACGAGTATCTATGTACCACCAAATTGTCTGTTAACATGATCCCTTTCCCCGGTTTCCAATTATTTGTTTCCAGACTTACTTGTTTCATGATCATTGAGATTTATATGTCTATCTGGATTCGTTGATTCATTGTTAAACATTGTTTTAAGTAATTTGGAAGTGTTGGTTATTCTTTGATTTTGTTATATTACATAAGGATTGAGCTGGTTGTCACTGTTATGTTATACATTTTGTTTGGTTTTGCTGTGTAGTGATAATTGATGAAGTTGTGAGTTTTACAGCTTCTGTTTATATTTGTTGAGGTACAAAAATATTGTGAAAGGCTTGGCCTGAATTGTGAAAGTTGTTATAAATAAACTGATATGATATGTCTGGTGGGAGCGGGTTGCACGCCGCAACAAGGAGTAATAACGGTGGGCAGGTGGGATCGGGTTGCACACCGCAACATGAGAAATAAGGGTGATATATATAGGGAGGAGAAATAAGGGTGGACAAGTGGGAGTGGGTTGCGCGCCGCAACAAGGAGCGATAAGGGTGAATATTCATGTTTTACTGATTTAAAAAAATAAGGATTTGGAAAACTCCGATTTTATTAAAATGATTTTTGTACTCTGATTTTTATTGTGATTTAAATTGAAATTTGGAAAAATCTGAAGAGTTTATTATTGTTGATATTTGAAAAGAGTTACCCGAGTTGTTCTTGTGTAATTTTGCAAGTTACTGGTTATCGAGTTTATTATTGTTATTATTTCTTTCTTACTTTATTATAAATGTTGTTTACAAGTTATGTAGTTAATGCCCCGCCGTAGCCTCGTCACTACTTCGTCGAGGTTAGGCTCGGCACTTACTCAGTACATGGAGTCGGTTGTACTGATACTATACTCTGCACTATTTTGTGCAGATCCAGGTACCGGCCAACATTAGCAGATTTTTGTAGCCGCATTCATCGTTCGGAGACACGAGGTAGATCTGTCGGTATCCGCAGATTCCTGGAGTCTTCTCTTAGTTCTTTAGATACTGTTTTTATTATATTCGAAACAATTACATTATTTCTTCCAGCCTATTATTTGTAGTATTCTTAATAGTTCGTGAATTATGACACCAAACCCTGCGTTGCTTTATGGTTATATATATTTAGTTCGAGGTTCGGTTTATTTATTCGGCTATTATTATTATTCATGGAATCATTTGATGGAAAGTATTAGATTTCGTATTTACTTTTAAATTGTTCTATTATGCGTAAGTGAACTTTAAAACGGGAATGGTTAATAAATTTCTAACATCGGCTTGCCTAGAAAGTATTGTGTTAGGAGCCATCAAGATCCCGTGGGTTGGGAATTTGGGTCGTGACAAGTTGGTATCAGAGCACTAGGTTGCATAGGTCTCACAATTCACGAACAAGCTTGATAGAATCTGAGGGGTCGGTACGGAGAAGTCTGTACTTATCTCTCAGAAGCTATGAAGTTAGGAACAAACTCAGTTTTTATTTCTACTCTGTCGTGCGATTCTTGGTATCTCAAATCCTGTTGAACTCTTCTACTCTCTCGTAGATGGCGAGAACACGTGCTTTTTCTTCCGATAATCAACAATCCGGTCTTCCAACAACAACAACTCCAATTAGGGGCAGAGGCCGAGGCAGAGGCTGGGGCAGGACTCAGCCCGTTGATCATACTGCAGCCCCAGCTGCGGAGCCCCAGCTCAGGTCCCAAAGGGGTTTATTGCTACTTCGGTACTTCAGGATACTTTGGTCCGATTAGTGGGCCTTATGAAGAGTGTAGCCCAAACTGGCGCACTCCCTGTTGTAGCAGCCGTATCTCAGGCTGGAGGAGGGGTCCACAACCCTGTTACCCACACTCCTAATCAGACTACTCCTCAGGTTCAGACCCCAGTAGCCAATCTGGTTGGGGTAATTCAGGCAGTAGCTGTAGCCCCGATTGCTGATGGGTCAGCTATGTCCACTGATGCTTTGTGGAGATTGGATAGGTTCATCAAGCTTTTCCCTGTTCACTTCAGCGGTGCTACTTTAGAGGATCCTCAGGAATATCAGGACAACTGTCATGAAGTTCTTCGTAATATGGGTATTTTGGAGACCAATGAGGTCGATTTCACTGCGTTTCAAATGACTGGTTCCACCAAAAATGGTGGAGGGATTATTTGTTGACAAGACCAGTTGGGTCGCCTGCTCTGACTTGGGATCAGTTTTCTCATATCTTTATGGAGAAGTTTTTTCCTGTTACTACAAGAGAAGAGAAGTGTCGTCAGTTTGAGGGCCTTCAGCAAGGCTGCATAACAGTTACACAGTATGAGAATCGTTTTGTGGATTTGGCTCGGCTTGCTATTCTTTTGTTGCCTACTGATAGAGAGAGGGTTAGGAGATTTATTGAGGGCCTTTCCCAGCCCATCAGGTTGCATATGGCTAAGGAGACAGGGACTGAGATTTCATTTCAGGATGTGGCCAGGAGAGTTAAGACGGTTCTCGGGATGGGAGGTCAGGGTTCAGACAAGAGACCTCGCCATTCCGGTAGATTCAACGGTACCTCGTTTGGGGGCGGAGATACTCAGGGTAGAGGCCATTCTTCCAAGCCATTTAATTCAGCACTTCAGACGTTCCATGGTGCTTCAGGAGGTCGTGGCTCTTTCTTGCCTTATCCTGATCAATCAGCCCCGATCAGAGCACCTCCTCTTCAGAGTTATTATCGTTGTCAGCCTGTTCGTCAAGGTCAGCCTCAGTATCAGGATGGTTGTTATGGGTGTGGTGAGTATGGGCACATTCGGAGATCTTGTCCAAAATTTTTGGGTAATCAGCCTCAGTACCAGAATTCTCGTGCCATAGTTCCGGCACCAGCTGCAGCACCACCTGCCCAGCGAGGCAGGGGTAGGGGTCAGGTAGTCATATGTAGAGGTCAGAATATTAGAGGTGGAGGTCAACATGCTAGAGGTGGAGGCCTGCCCGCTAGAGGTCGTGGCCATCCCGTTAGAGGTGGAGGACCACCTGTTAGGGGTCCTCCTGGTGATGCAGTTCATGGTGGTGGGGCCCAGACCCGATTATATGCATTTCCAGCTAGACCCGAGGTGGAGTCCTCTGATGCAGTTATCACAAGTACCATTTCAGTTTGTAATAAAGATGCTTCAGTTTTGTTTGATCCGGGGTCTACTTATTCCTATGTGTCATCCTATTTTGCCTCGTATTTGGTTGTGCCCCTCAATTCTTTGAGTGTTCCTGTTTATGTGTCTACGCCGGTGGGCGATGATATTGTTGTAGATTGTGTATATCGTTTGTGCGTAGTCATTATTGAGGGTCTTGAAACTAGTGTAGACCTTTTGCTTCTTGACATGGTCGATTTTGATGTCATATTGGGCATGGATTGGTTGTCACCTTATTATGCCATCTTGGACTGTCACGCCAAGAAAGTTACTTTAGCTTTGCCGGGATTGCCTCGGTTAGAATGGAAAGGGAATCCCGGTCATTCTCCCAGCAGAGTGATTTATTATGCCAAGGCTCGTCGCATGGTTGAGAAAGGATGTTTGGCTTATTTGGCTCATATCCGTGATTCTGATGCCGAAGTTGCTTCAATAGAGTTAGTGCCTATTGTTCGGGAGTTTACTGAAGTGTTTCCTGCAGACCTGCCGGGGATGCCACCCGATAAGGATATCGATTTTTGTATTGATGTTGCTCCGAGCATTCAGCCCATTTCTATTCCTCCATATCGGATGGCCCCACCAGAATTGAAGAATTGAAAGAACAGTTGCAAGACCTGCTTGATAAGGGTTTCGTCAGACCTAGTGTCTCCCCCTGGGGTGCGCTAGTTTTGTTTGTATAGAATAAGGATGAATCGATGAGGATGTGTATAGATTAACGGTAGTTGAATAAAGTTACTATCAAAAAATAAGTATCCGTTGCCGAGAATTGATGATTTATTTGATCAGCTTCAGGGTGCCAGTGTGTTTTTTAAAATTGATCTGAGATCGGGCTACCATCAGTTGAAGATTAGGGCATCCGATGTTCCTAAAACAGCCTTTCGAACAACGTATGAGCACTATGAATTTCTGGTGATGTCGTTTGGCTTGACTAATTCCCCAGTAGCCTTTATGGATTTGATGAATCGAGTTTTCAGGCCTTATCTGGATTCCTTCGTAATTATGTTCATTGATGATACTCTTATATACTCCCGCAGTCGGGAGGAGCATGAACAACACCTCCGTATAGCACTCCAGACTTTGAGGGATAATCAGTTGTATGCAAAATTTTCAAAGTGTGGGTTCTGGTTAGATTCAGTAGCTTTCTTGGGCCATGTCGTATCAGCCGAGGGTATTCAGGTAGATTCTAAAAAGATAGACACAGTCAAGAATTGGCCTAGACCCACTTCAGCCACGGAAATCAGGAGTTTCTTGGGTTTGGCGGGGTACCACCGTCGTTTTGTGGAGGGGTTCTCGTCTATAGCAACCCCGATGCGAGATTGACTCAGAAGGGTGCCCCATTTAAATGGTCAGATGAGTGCGAGGCGAGCTTCCAGAAGATCAAGACAGCCTTGACTTCAACACCGGTATGGGTGTTACCATCAGGTTCAGGATCCTTCACGGTATATTGTGACGCTTCCCCTGTTGGGTTGGGAGCAGTATTGATGCAAGAGGGCAGGGTGATAGCATATGCGTCTCGTCAGTTAAAGATTCATGAGAAGAATTATCCTGTCCATGACTTAGAGTTGGAAACCATTGTTCACGTGTTGAAGATTTGGAGGAACTATCTTTATGGCGTGCCATGTGAGGTTTACACAGATCATCGTAGCCTCCAATACTTGTTCAAGAAAAATGATCTCAATTTGACGCAGAAGAGATGGTTAGAGTTGTTGAAAGACTATGATGTCACGATATTATATCATCTGGGAAAGGCTAATGTGGTGGCCGATGCATTGAGTAGGAGAGTAGTAAGTATGGGCAGCATTGCATGTATTCCAATTGGTGAGAGACCGTTAGATTTAGAAATTTAGACGTTGGCTAATCAGTTCGTGAGGTTGGATATTTCTGCCAACCATGTTCTAGTTTGTACAGTTGCTCGGTCTTCCTTATTCGAGCGTATCAGAGATCGGCAGGATGATGACCCGCACTTGATGGTCCTTAGGGACACAGTTCGGCACGGTGGTGCCAAGAAGTTTACAATTGGAGATGATGGTGTTTTGAGGATGCAGGGTCGTATATGTGTGCCTAATGTTGATGGCCTTTGTGAGTTGATTCTTGAAGAAGCTCATAGTTCTAAGTATTTTATTCACCCGGGTGCTGCCAAGATGTACCAGGACCTGCGACACACTACTGGTGGCGAAGGATGAAAAAGGATATTGTTGCTTATGTAGCTCATTGTTTGAATTTCCAACAGGTGAAATATGAGCATCAGAGACCCGGTGGTTTACTTCAGCAGATAGAGATTCCTGATTGGAAGTGGGAGCGTATCACTATGGACTTCGTTGTTGGACTCCCACGGAATCAGAGAAAGTTCGACGCCGTTTGGGTTATTGTGGATAGGTTGACTAAATCAGCACATTTCATTCCAGTGGAAAGTACTTACACTTCGGAGCGGTTGGCAGAGATATATGTTCGAGAGATTGTTCGCCTTCACGGTGTGACCGTGTCTATCATTTCTGATCGAGGTACGCAGTTTACCTCTCACTTTTGGAGGGAAGTTCAGTGAGAGTTGGGTACCCGAGTTGAATTGAGCACTGCATTTCATCCACAGACGGATGGGCAGTCCGAGCGTACTATTCAGATTCTGGAAGATATGCTCCGCTCTTGTATTATTGACTTTGGAGGTTCTTGGGATCAATTTTTGCCGTTAGCAGAGTTTGCCTACAATAATAGTTATCAGTCGAGCATTTAGATGACTCCCTATGAGGCGTTATATGGTAGGCGGTGTAGATCGCCAGTTGGGTGGTTTGAGCCGGGAGAGGCTCGGTTATTGGGTACAGATTTAGTTCAAGAGGCCTTAGATAAGGTCAAGATTATACAGGATCAACTTCATGTAGCTCAGTCTAGGCAAAAGAGCTACGCCGATCGTAAGGTTCAGGACGTGGAATTCATGGTTGGAGAGAGAGTATTACTTGGGGTTGCCTATGAAGGGTGTCATGATATTTGGGAAGAAGGGCAAGTTGAGCCCTAGGTATATCGGGCCATTTGAGATTCTTGATAGAGTGGGGGATGTGGCTTATAGACTTGCGTTGCCTCCAGGGTTATCCTCAGTTCATCCGATATTCCATGTGTCTATGCTCCGAAAATATCATGGTGACCCGTCCCACGTGTTAGATTTTAGCTCTGTCCAATTGGACAAAGACTTGACTTATGAGGAGGAGCCTGTAGCCATTTTAGATCGGCAGGATCGTCAGTTGAGATCAAAGAGTTACCCTTCAATTCGAGTTCAGTGGAGGGGTCAGCCTGTTGAGGCAGCTACTTGGGAGTCCAAGTCGGACATGCAGAGTATATATCCCCACTTGTTTACCAGTTCAGGTAATTTTCTATGTCCGTTCGAGGACGAACGCTTGTTTTAGAGGTGGAGATTGTGATGACCCAAAAGGTCATCTTATAAAATAAGACCCCATTCCAGGCTCATTAGCCTTAAAAAGATTAATTTTATTTACATCGATTTGTGTGCGCAGTCCGGGCATGAAATCGGAAAGCTTTTATGTGAAAATATGAGAAATACTAATTTTTAGAATTTAAAGTTCGATTTTAGTTGACTTGAGTCAACATTTGAGTAAACGGACCCGAATCTGTGTTCCGGAGATCCCGGGAGGTCTGCACTAAAATATGGGATTTGGGCGTATGCCCAGAATTGAATTCCGAGGTCCCAAGCCTTAGAAATCAATTTTTGAAAGAAATTGTTTTGCTGAATTATTAATAAAATAAAGAAAAGAATTAATGTTTGAAACCGTTGGTATCGGTCCTGTATTTTGGTTCCGAAGCTCGATATAGGTTTATTATGGTATTTAAGTCCTATTTGTGAAATTTGGTGAGAAACGGAGTTTATTTGACGTGATTCGGACGTCTGGTTGAGAAATAATGAACTTAAAGTGTTCTTGAATAAAATGATGAGTTTGAGGTTTAATTCATAGTTTTACATGTTATTTTCATGATTTGATTGCATGAGAAAGTCCGTATGATATTTTTAGACTTGCGTGCATGTTTGGTTTAGAGCCCCGAGGGTCGGGTGAGTTTCGATTAGGCCACGGGGTGTTTCACACTTAAAAATTTGCTGGTTTTTATGCTGCTTTCTGGTGGCCAGTCTTTTCTTCTTCGCGTTCGCAATACCTAGTCGCGAACGCGTAGAGTACTATTGGACATGGCCTTTTTGTTCAGTGCGAACGCGGGACCCTTCACACGAACACGGTGGGCTGGGGGGAAGACCCTATGCGCACGCATAAGGTTAATTGGGCCTGGGGGAGGAGCCTCATTTGTTCTACGCGAACGTGGCCCCATCGTCTCGAATGCGGAAGTCCGGTGCCTCAACTCTATGCGAACGCAGGCAGGTCCACGCGAACGCGATGAAGGCCTGCCCAGGAAAATAAATTCAATTTTAAACACGAACATAACTCTTTTTTTTTCCTATTTTCGAACTACCAAGCCCTAAGGAGGATTTTCTTCACCAAAGTTCATCCCCAAAGTGTTGGTAATCAATTCTAAACTCATTTCTTTCAATTACCCAATGATTTTCATCACTTTTCAATCCAAAATCAAGAAATTTCATGGTAAAAATTGAGGGTTTGGGTAGAATTAGGGAATTTTGTAAAAATGGGATTTTGAATTGAGGTCGTATTTCGAAACTAATTGCATATTCGGATTCGGGGGTGAATGAGTAAACGTAATTTGGTCTGAATCCTGAGTTTGGACCCAACGGGCCCAGGGTCGGGTATTTTTTTTTTGTTGAGAAAACTTCGGAAAATCATATTTCAGTAAAGTTACTTCCTTTAGCCTTAATTAATGATATTAAACTAATTATGATTAAATTCGAGTGTATTGGATGTGAATTCCATAGGAAAAACTATAATTGAGCAGTGAGTGGCCTGCAAATTTGAGGTAAGTGCTTGGTTTAACCTTGACTTGAGGGAATAGGAATCCCCAACTTAAATAGTATATGAATTTGCATGTGTGTGGTGTATAGGTGAGGTGACGAGTATCTATGCACCACCAAATTGTCTGTTAACATGATCCCTTTCCTTGGTTTCCAATTATTTGCTTCCGAACTTACTTGTTTCATGATATTGAGGTTTATATGTCTATCTGGATTCGTTGATTCATTGTTAAGCATTGTTTTAAGTAATTTGGAAGTTTTGGTTGTTCTTTGATTTTGTTAGATTACATAAGAATTGAGCTGGTTGTCAGTGTTACATTATACATTTCGTTTGGTTTCGATGTGTAGTGATAATTGATGAAGTTATGAGTTTTACAACTTCTGTTTATATTTGTTGTGGTACAAAAATATTGTGAAATGCTTGGCCTGAATTGTGAAAGTTTTTATAAATAAACTGATATGATATGTCTGGTGGGAGCGTGTTGTACGTCGCAACAAGGAGTAATAAGGGTGGGAAGGTGGGATCGGGTTGCACGCCGCAACAGGAGAAATAAGGGTGATATATATAGGGAGGAGCAATAAGGGTGGACAGGTGGGAGCAGGTTGAGCGCCGCAACAAGGAGAGGGTGAATATTCATGTTTTACTGATTTTCAAAAATAAGGATTTGGAAAACTCTGATTTTATTAAAAAGGTTTTGATACTCTGATTTTTATTGTGATTTAAATTGAAAGTTGGAAAAATCTGAAGAGTTGATTATAGTTGATATTTGAAAAGAGTTATCCGAGTTGTTTTTGTGTAATTTTGCAAGTTACTGGTTATCGAGTTTATTATTTTTATTATTTCTTTCTTGCTTTATTAGACATGTTATTTACATTTTATGTAGTTAATGCCCTGCGGTAGCCTTGTTATTACTTCGTCGAGGTTAGGCTCGGCACTTACTCAGTACATGGGGTCGGTTGTACTGATACTATACTCTGCACTATTTTGTGCAGATCCAGGTACCGGCCAACATTAGGAGATTTTAGTAGCCGCATTCATCGTTCGGAGATAAGAGATAGATGTGCGGGCGTCCGCATATTCCTGGAGTCTTCTCTTAGTTCTTTAGATACTGTTTTTATTATATTCGAAACAGTTACATTATTTCTTCCAGCCTATTATTTGTAGTATTCTTAGTAGTTCGTGAATTGTGACACCAGACCTCGGGTAAGTTTATGGTTATATATATTTAGTTCGAGGTTCGATTTATTTATTCGGTTATTATTATTATTCGTGGAATCATTTGATGGAAAGTATTAGATTTCGTATTTTCTTTTAAATTGTTCTATTATGCATAAGTGAACTTTAAAACGGAAATGGTTAATAAATTTCTAACATCGTCTTGCCTAGAAAGTATTGTGTTAGGCGCCATCACGATCCCGTGGGTTGGGAATTTGGGTCGTGACAACAATTAAGTACAGAAGCGTAGCATGAGTACATAAACATCATGTACCCAGTAAGTATCCAGTCCAATCTCGAAGAAGTAGTGACGAGAGGTCGACTTGACACTCACTAGGGCCAAAACAATTTATTTAATTATAAGGCTAAGCATGAATATCAAAGTTGAATAACAATAAAGACAAGAAATGACAATTCTTTCCACAAGTACATTTAGGTGCCAACTCCTGTTAAACAAATACAAACTTATTCTTCAAGGCCTTTTTAATGGTTTAAAATCACAGGAAATACCAAGCAAATTAACATGCGCACCACAGGTCAAGGACGCACGACTCGGTCCAATAGAAAAGTAAATGTGCACTGCCGAAGGGTCAAATGGTGCGAACCATAGATGCATCTATTAACCTGTCGAGGCGAACGTCCCGCTCCCATGAGGGTAGTGGAGGAAATCACTCGCTCGTGGATTATAATTTGCGAAGCGGTTTCGCATAAACATAGTACATTCTTCTCAATTCATTTTTCAAATTAATGACTTACTTGAAACCTTTAAATTCTTAAGATGTTGATGTAAACTCTCACTCAATGATGACCACGCATATAAATCAATTAACAATGTTCACAAGGCATGGTGTAGCCTAAACTACCCGGAAATAGTAAGAATAGTCACTACGCACGGACTTTCGTCACCTAGTGCGTACGTAGTCCCCCCCCCTCCCCCCAAAATCATTCACGTAATAAATTATTTCACTTATGGGGACAATTCCGTCTTACAAGGTTAGAAATGAGACTTACCTCGTATCACGCCCACTTCCCGACTCAAGAATGCGCTCACACCTCCAAATTTGACGCCCAACAACTCGAAACTAGCCAAACATTACATAAACTAGTCAATCTATGCTCGAAAGTTCATAATTCTACCATTTAAGCGATTACCCAAGCCAATTTGTAAGATTCTTAATATTTACCCTCGGATCTACATGCTCGGATTTCGGAAATTCTTAAAGAAAGTTGTTACCCATAACCTAAGGATTAATAATATATGATTTTTACTAGATTCCATAACTAATTTCGTGGTTAAATCAAATTTTATTCAAAACACTAGGTTTCACCCTAAACCCATAATTTTCACTAATCTTTGTGTGTTAACCTACCCAAAAACTAAGTAATAAAGTCACATTATGTAGAAAATACATTATCTCAAGGTGCTAAGTCGAAATCTCTATTTTTGGGAGCTCCTAAATCGCCCAAAGTGTGATAAATGCTTTCAAATGAGCCTAAGTCCCGATTTAAAACGACCTCACTGCCATCAGTCATTCCGCACCTGCGGACCAGTGTCCCCATCTGCGGAAAGAGGAGGGGCTGGTCTGGATCGCACCTCCAGAAGGATTCCCGCACCTGCGGCTCCGCTTCTGCAAAGAAGGGTCCGCACCTGCGGATTCTGGGCACCCCCTTGATGGCTACACCTGCGAGGCTTCGACCGCACCTGCGGTCTCGCACCTGCGGCTGTCCAGTCGCACCAGATCTGGTGCACCAGCAGCTCTCTTTGAGCCGGGACTCGCCTCGCGCGACGTTCGAAAGGCATCCGGCCCCCCGAGGCCCCGTTTGAATACACCAACAAGTTCTAAATCATAAAACGGACTTGCTCGGACCTATGGAACGCCCGAAACAACATTAAATCTAAGAATCGTACCCCGAACCAACTAAATTAACTTAAGAACTTTAAGTTCTTGGATTCACTTCTAATACGCCGAAACGTACCTATACTACTCGGAATGACACCAAATTTTGCGAGCAAGTCATAAATGACACTACGAAACTATTCCCAGTCTCAGAATTCCGTTCGAACCTCGATAACACCAAAACACGTTCCAAACCTCAATCTTTGAACTTCAAGAATCATATTTCACTATTTGGCGCCGAAACGTCCCAGGGTCATCCAAAACCCGTTCCGAACATACGCCCAAGTCCGAAATCATCGTTCGAACTTATTGGGACCTTCAAATCCCGATTCCGAGGTTGTTTACTAAAAACGTTGACCGAAGTCAAACTTGGCCTTCAAGGCCACCCTTAAGGAATTAAGTGTTCCAATTCCAACCCAAACTCATCCAAATTCCCGAACCAACCATCCCCACAAGTCATAAATCAATAAAAGCAAGTACAGAAAGTCTTATTCAGGGGCATAGGGTTCTAGAAAGCAAAACGACCGGTCGGGTCGTTACACAATTTAATGACGATGCCAATGCCAGATTATATTTCGAGTATATAATTTTTGTTTTTCTTTGATAGGCAGTTATTGGATGGGATGAAAATTGCAAACCACTACTTAGTCTTCAGTTTCAGGTATCTATTAAGGAGGAAAATTCACGCATGCATATATATAACCAACCATCCAGTAATGTACATAAGTGTTGACCTGCATGTACAAAATCGAGCAAGAACTGCCTGAAAGAATAATAAAACTAAATATACTCTTCAAATTTCAATACTAGGAATCATTGAAACAAATAAAGAAAGAAGAGAAACCGAAAGAACTCTCAGATAGTGCAGGCAGTGAAGATAAAGTTGAACCTGAATGGGTAATGTTTTAAACAAAAAGCAAAAAAACAGAAGCGAAGGCCCCAAAGTAGGAAATCTGAAAAAAACGCCGAAGATGAGAAAGGAAGTGTTAGTTTTTTATGGCCAGGTTAATTATCCTTCAAATATCAATATGGTCAAGTCAATTTTATATTAATATATATTGTACTACAACAATATTAACTTAAAAAAAGTCATAATATTTTTAGATGATCATTATTTTAGCTTGATTCGTACAACTTGTCATGGAATTGATGTGCTTCGATAGAAGTAATGGGATACTTTCTGTTGGTTGTTTCGGGTCTCGAAGGCAATATGGGTCCAATTAGTTCATATAAAACAAAAAAGAAAATAATTCATGTTCCTTGTTTAATGCTCGATAATATCGAGAACAAATATTTATTGGTAATTGAGCTTGGACTTACACAACTAGTTATCAAAATAGCAGAAAATGAGTACTAAACTAAGTATTAGATGGTTAACAATTAAACTTCTTATCACCCATTGTTCATGTTTTAAGTAAGAAACAGAAATGCTTGAAATAAAGAAGTGATAGGACACATATAGGGCACTAAATACAGCAAGAGTTCAGGATTTAGCCTCCTAAATATAGACTTACAAATGCATGATAATATCATAACAAATCCTTTGTAATATCTTGAGTTTGAGTTGATTTTTCACGATTCTTTTAATGATCCACAGTTCATATGGTTCCAGCATTTATGAGTTCAAGTGGTTATGGCTCTTGCTCAATCCGTATAGCAATGAAGTAAATCAATTTATTATGACATATTTTACTGTTAAATATATTATTGATACAAGTTAAAAAATACTTCCTTTCTGAAATAGTGTAGAGAAACTCATCTTTGTTTTGCTTTGCTAGCCTGAGTGTTACGTTGAATATCTTTTGATGCCTTTTTCTGATAGATCATGACATTGTGACCATTTAGGCACCATTTATACAGGAAATGATCTTTTATGCACTTACTGGTCATGGTCATACTTAACAGTTCAATGAGATAATTTCAGGTTATTTCTACGTTGGAAAGAATTAAAGTGAAAGGAAGTCACTCTTGATTGAATGTGTATTATGAATCGTCAAATCAATTACCGAGCCACTTTCTCAAATAGATATTGTTTATGCGAAGTAGTATCTAAACAACAGACTTGGAATAGGATAAAAATACATTTCACTATGGTAAATATTTTATAGATATTTTAATGTTCTTTTTATGATGTGTATTGTCTTTTCATATAGTTTATTTTTATTTTCCTTTATTTCCTTGATGTAGTTGTTTAAATTGGTACCTTATGTTATATGGCTATTGGCATTTGATCATTTTTTTTCATAATTCTAACGCTGTCAATATTTTTGTCACAGAAGACTAATCACATGATGGAGAATGCTACCCTTGTTGTCGATGTGTAAACAGTATAATTTAACTCTCATAGAAACAGGTTGAAGAACATGTTGTGTTGCAGATACATATCTCATATGTTTTACTGTTATGCTCTTCAAAATAATGTACACATCATGTAGCGTTAATACACTGCTAACATTTAGCCAACTTTAGTCTTACTACTTCCTTTTCCAATAATGCCGCTAGACGATTAAATCAAGTATGAAATTATGTTGTCCATGTTAAAACATTCAGCTAATATTATAGTTGTGTAAAGAACACAAACAAAGATGTTACGACGTGTCAAACATACGCACGGGCATCGGCCACCTAGTTTGTAAAAGAAGAGTAACGCCCAAAAACGTTAAAGTAGGAACTCATCTACTTAGAACTCTTTTTACATTTAGGAGTCTTAGGCATCATTTGTTTGTAGCTAATGGAGGTCTGAATCATAATCATTTATATATAAGATATTAAATATATTTATTTTTAAAATTTGAATCTTAGTTATTCAGATTTTAATCGTAAAGTGTGTTTGTTTTTTACATCATAATTACTTAATGGATCTGAATACGTCTGTATCATTAAGATCTATAACATAGACCTTTATTTTTTTTTTTAAGATTAAGACGTCTGAATCTGAATACAGATCTGAATATCAAGATGTGTATTAAGATTAAGACATCCGAATCTGAAGACACATCTGAATATTAAGATGTGTATTAAGATTTGAATACTAAATGATTAAGACTGTTTGATTTTTAACATCTGAATATTTAAAATTTATTTTTATTTGAAAATTGATAAACATAAAATTCATATGAAATACTAATTAATCTAATATTCTATCAATAAAATATATAATTTTTAAAAATATAATAGTTGGTGGTGGTAATGGCTAATGGTAGTGCTTGTGAATGCCGACCAGAGGCGGTGGTTAGTGGTAGTTTTGGTTGATGGTGGTGGTTCAGGATAGTTGCCAGTGCTGATTGATAGTGATTGCGATTATGATTGAGGATGGTGGTGGTGGGTGGTGATAGTACCATTATCAACTAGTACCATGCACCCACCACCACCATACTCAACCATCACCACCATTATTTTCAATCATAGCCGCCACCATTATCGACCACCACCACCCTCCATCCCCACTACTCCTACCACCATCATTCTCAATGACAACCAACACTCATCCACCTCAACTACCACAACTAACTACTACGTCACTATCACCAACCATAGCCGGCACTATTTATCATTATAAACTACCACCACCCACTATCACCTTCCTCAATCACAACTACCACCACCATTATTATTAACTATCACCACCCACCATCACCATCCTCAATCATAATCGCCATTTGAGTAGGGATTATTTTATTATTCAAAATTGCCACTTGAAATTGATTTTGGGTGTTCCGAGTCACCTTTTATTCCAATCCCTATAAAAAGGAATATTTGACTTTTTTATTATTTGGTCAGCGAAAACAAAGTTCGGGTAAAGAATTCTGTTGACCGGGGAGAAGGTGTAATCCATTTCTCGAGTCCCGTGATTCTAGCATGGTCGCTTTATTGACTTAAAACTTGGCTTAAATTAATTTTTGATAAACTGTGCTTTACTTAATTTTCGAGTTTTACCTATATGTTTTTAATTATTAAAATTATTGAAGAAAGATTAGAATAGTATTAAATTGTCCTAACCGTACCACGGAAGCGAATGTACGACCGAAACGAAATTTATTAATTTTGTCATAATCGCGCTACGCAAGCGAATCCGTAATCATGGCGAAGGTATTAACACGTTATTTACTTTTGAAAAACTATTACGTTTGTGCTTTGAGGAAAAATTAATTAATAATTTTTTTAAATTATTGAAAGTTACTATCACGCTACGCAAGCGAATCCGCGATTATCGAAAATAATTAAATTAAAATTAACTAAAACTATTGGATAAGGTATGAAATTATTCAATTAATTTATTGAATGTTAAACATCACGTACGCAAGCGATTCCATGAAGTCAAAGCGTGTCTACTATTTGCCTAGTATTTAAATTTATTTAAGGCACTTATTTTAATTATGGAGCAAAATCGGGTTGTGATTAGAGTTGATTTGAGAAATCAACAATTAAAGTCTTGGGCCATCATTTATGGATAGATAAGACCAGCTAGTTGGGCTCTTTTGTTTGGTTTATCATGAAGTGGGCCCAACAGAAAATATCTACAAAGAAATGGGTAAATTATAGTTTTTAATTATTATTTTTTTAAAAGGAAATAGAACAACTGAAACTACTTAAAGAAAATGGGCATGTAGCATGATATCGCTTAGGCCTGGTGAATTTGATCTTGTTTGGCCCAAGTAATCCATAATTTTCAATTACTAATACAACCCAATAAGACTAGCTATGCACAAATCTATGTGGCCTACTTACTCAATTCAAACTCTTTTTTATTACTAAAAACAATCCATCTTTTTTGTTAATACTAGTACTACATCATGTAATGCTAATTTAAACAAGAGCAAAGAAAATGACTAAACCCCAACCTCTCCAAATGCCAACTATCTACTGTTTTATTGTTTCTAATTTAACTTTAAAAAAAAAATTCATGAACTCATTGGAAGAACAACTAACAGTGGGGAAACACAGACAAAATAGTGAATTCATCCTTTTCTAAACCCACTTAGGCATAATGCGATCTACCAAATGATTTTCATGCTTAGTATTTTTGTAACCCAAAAAGATAGGAAAACATATTCAAACTTTAAAATGAAAGCAGTAGCACACGAGTTGAATTTAAACACACCAAAGTCATACTTTCTCATGCATATTAAACTAAATAAATATCAGTAATGGAGATGAAACTTCAATACAACATGTTCTCATTTATTCCTATCACAGACTACAATGCACAGCTTAAAAGAAATACCTAGTTGCAGAATTTCGAGGAAAGACACAACAAGAAGACCTTTGATATCAAAGCTACTTGAACCGGCAAATAGACCAGCAGTAACGACAGTGAAACAACAGCAAATCAGCAATAGCAGAACCTAAGAATACCCCAGAAAGCCAGCAAGAAGCACCGGAAACTAATGGCTAATGATTCCAGAAATCACCTAAAAGATCCCTCTGTTTTCACGAGTTTTTGCACTCGCATTAACACTCACGAAAAACTCACAGTTTCAGCTTAGCATTAGGTGTTCAGCTACTCTTTTTGCTCAAAAGTTTTGTGTTTTCTTCTTTTAGAGTCTAAAGGATGTCCAGAATGTGGAAAGAACTCCATTTATATAGGAGGAGAAATGAATTTGGGACAGATTTTGTTTTACCAAAAATCTGTCCAAAATGATAACTCTTTTGACAGAAAATCCGTCCAAAACCAAAAATCTGTCCAAGAAACAACCTTCTTTTACCAACTAGGTACATAATTTTGGAGTATTGTACTCTAAAACAGTCCCCGAACAGTAAAAACAACCAAACAAAGGTCCTACACTTAAGTACCTTCTACTACCCTCACAAACCAATCTCAAAGTAAACTATTGCTTCAAACTAGAAGGTACAATTAGATAACTAGACTTGAACCATTAAACTAACAAAAGAAACTAATGACTACAAACAACAAAACATGTAGTTAAGGCCTTAAACTAATTAGGTTAAACATAGACAAACTAGAAATAATAAACATGAAATTGGAACTTAACAACTAAGGTAACACATATACATGTTGATAATGAAACAACAATCAAGTTGGTTGAAACACGAAAAAAAAAACGAGACTAAACACGAAGTAACGATCACTAACAGATTTTGAACAAAAGCAAAATACCAAAATAAATCACGAAACCATAAGATCAGTGAGCTTCGCCAATTACAAATAGTTAACCGGATTTCACAAGTGATTAACATAATCGATTGACTGAACAAAACATAATGGCAGAGTAAACGCCTAACTAATACGTGATTCGAAAGTATTAAGTAACGACTAATATCGATAATCGTTAATGAGACTAACACGAATCACTGATCACAGATTAACAATAATAAAACTACAAACAAACGGCGGGTAAATAGAAAATCAGAAACTTAGAGGAAGGATTAGGATTTTACCTAAACGCTCAAGCTTCAAAGTCGTAGTACAACACAACTTGGTGGCGAATCGACCTCCCTGCCTCTTTTTCTAGATGACAAATGCCGAAAAACACAAACTCTGGCGAACCAAGATGGTTCCAGCACTGTGTCAGAGAAAAAAAGAGACTAAGTATATGCTGAACGGAGGCTTGGCGGTGGCAGTGAGGTGGTTGGCCGGAATTTTGCCCGATTTTGGCCGGAGTTTGGAGGAGTTTGAAGGTTTGAGGCTTGGAGGGAGTGGGAGGAGGCCGGTGGTGTAAAATTTTCGGAGTTTGGGGTGGTGAGCAGCGACCAGGCTTTTGGTTAAGCTTAGATTTACAGAGATTGGGAGGGTTTATGGGGATTTGAGGTTCGGATTCATGGAGAGGAGGTTGAGCAGAATAAGTGGTAAAATTTTGGTGGTGACTGAAGGTGGTCCGCCGGCAGTGGCGATTTCCAGCCGGCAGAGATGGGTGGCGGGCAGTAAAGTATAGAGAGATGAGATAGGGTGAGAAAAAAGAAGAAGAAGATGGGAAATTAAGGGGGAAATGGGGAAACAATTTGGGTATTGGAGGGTTTAAATATTGGGGATGGAGAGTGAATGAGGGCCATTGGATCAAATGAGATTGAATGGATGAGATTGCATATAATAGCTTGGCCAAAATGACGTCGTTTTGGGTGTCTTCCAGGCCAACCCATTTGGACCGGGTTCTAAGTTGTTGGGCTCCCATTTTGGGGCCAATTTTGACCCAACTCAGTTAAGAACACAACTTAACCCCCTATTCTAATTCTCTTTTATTTAACTATACACAAATCCTAAATCCTACACATACATAAAAAAAATACAAAATTAGGTATTTACAATAAACAGCAATAAATTTAGTTTAATCCACAAGTTTGAGGAGGATAGAGTGTATGTTGATCTTAATCCTACCTTGTGGAGGTAGAGAAGTTATTTCCAATCGACCCTCGACTCAGAAAAAATATAATCACAATATAGTAAAAGAAATACAGTAAGGAAAAGCCATAAAAAACAGTAACAAGAAACACTAACAATTGCATGATAGTAAGATAACCGAAACAAAAGAGACTAAGTTCTAATTTTATGTCTAAATATATTGAAGATTAGCATACATTTGTAAGCCAAAACCAATATTTTTACCTTCCATCAAGTTTACAAAATATATGTTCTACAAATATCTATAAATAATTATGAGTAAAATAACAACAACAACAACAATCTAATGTAATTTCACAAGTGGGGTCTAGGGAGGTTAGGATGTACGCAGCCTTACCCTTACTCAAGAAGATTAGAGAGCTGTTTCTGATAGGCCCTCGGCTAAAGAAGATGGAAGAAGCACTTATATCAAGTAATAGCAAGATAATATATTTCGAAAACTAAATCCAAGATAGCAATAGAGAATATAAAAGAAGTACTGCTTGTAGGCTAAGGAAGTATTGATAGCAAGTAATAACATAACAAGATATGCAATAATAGCAAACTAAGGATAAAAGGGGTACTATACTAACACTCATTGTCACGACCCAAAATCCATAAGGTCGTGATGGCGCCGGACATCATTGTTAGGCAATCCAATCATTAATTAATTGAAATAATTTCCGATTTTAGCATTTATGAAAACACTACCTTTCACTTTATTACATAGAAACTACATAAAATTCGTTAATACAATGGTTTAATTAGTCCTATTTTAGCAAATATATCCCAACACATCCCAGAACCCGGTGTCACAAGTACATGAGCAATTTCTAAGAATTTTACAATTTCTACAAAGCTTGTCCGAAATACAAGTGGACAAGGAAATTAAAATAATGTAATACAGTATAAGGGAGACTCTGTCAGCTGCGGATCGCCTCCGTGTGATGTACCTCGCCTAAGTCTCCAAATCCTCACATCGCTATGAAAGTACCTGTGCAATAAAAACGCACGGCAAGTGTAGCACGAGTACGAAAATAACGTGTACCCAGTAAGTCGCCCGCCTAACCTCAGAGAGGTAGTGACGAGAGATCAAATTAGACACTTGCTAAAGGTCAATTTAGTATATTCAAGTGTGACTCTAAGCATGATTATCATAGGCAATTTATTAAAAATCAGGAATAAATAATATCAACTCTTTCCACTTTTAACTGTAACGACCCGACCAGTCGTTTTGCGTATTCGGCCCTCGTTCCCCTAAATAAGACTTCCCGTAGCAGCTTTCAGTGATTCATGACTTGCGGGGACGGGTGGTTCGGGATTGAGAAGTGTATAGAGTAATATAGGAACACTTGGATCCTTAAGATTTGGCTTTTATGGCCAAGTTTGACTTCGATCAACATTCGGAGTAAACGACCTTAGAATCGAGTTTCGGCGATTCCAGTAGCTTCGTATGATTATTTTGGACTTGTGCGTATGTCCAGAATGGGTTTTGGATGACCCGGGAGCGTTTCGACGCCAAATAGCGAAAATAGAGTTTCCTTAAGTTCATAATTTGGTTTGGAATGTGTTTTTGAGTTATCGAGGTACAAACGGAATTCCGAGACCGGGAATAGTTCCTTTATGTCATTTATGACTTGCTTGCAAAATTTGTGTCATTACGAGTAGTATAAGTCGGTTCGGCGCATTGAAACCGAATTCAAGAACTTGAAAATTCTTAAGTTTGATTCTAGGGGGTTTGAGGAGTGATTTCAAGTTTTAGCGTTGTTTTGGGTGTTCCGAAGGCTCGAGCAAGTCCGTAATATGATTTAGGACTTGTTGGTATAGTTGCACAAGGGTTTGGGTGGGCCCAGGTCCCTCCCGGACACCAAACGGGGCCAAAAATCAGCAGTTTCAGTTGCTGGTGCACCAGGTCTGGTGTGACCGCAGGTGCGGTTGCCCAGATCGCAGGTGCGAGACCGCTCCTGCGGTCGAGGCCTCGCAGGTGCGACTCCTAGGAAGAAATTCCTACCTTCGCAGGTGCGGACCCTTCTCCGCATGAGCGGGTCCACTGGTGCGGAATTCCTACCGCAGGTGTGATCCCCAGGCTCCTTGCTAAAAATCCGCAGGTGCGACCAATGGCTCGCAGGTGCGGGACTGCAGTGCGGTCCTCGAGCCGCAGGTACGAGGTCACTGAAGGCAGTGAGCCCATTTAATTCGGGACTTAACCATTTTTCACCATTTTTCTTCTCCTCTATTGGCGATTTTGAGAGCTTTCAAGAGGGTATTCGGCCTAGCTACAAAAAGGTAAGTAATTTCTATTTAAATGTTAGATTATTACACTAAATCTTAGGTAGATTAACACCTAATTAGTGGAAATCAAAGGGGTCAGGGTGAAAACCTAGGGTTGATGAACTTTAGGGAATTTCACTACTTTTCTACCATGAAATCATGTAAAAACTATATATTTATGATCCTTAGGCTATGGGTGAGTGTTTTCTTCAAAAATTTCCGGAATCCGAGCATGTGGGCCTGGGGATGTATTTTGGAATTTCTTCAAGAAAGATGAATTAGCTAAGCTAGTAAGAGAATTTCATACTTTTGAGTGTATATTAACATATTTATATAATATTTGACTAGTTCCGAGTCCTCGGGTGTAGAGTTTGGAGTTTCGGGCGTGTTCTTGACCCGGGAAGTAGGTTCTACACTAGGTGAGTCTCCTTTCTAACCTTGTAAGAGGGAATTGTCCCCTTAGGTAATTATAAATGATTGAATTGTCCTTATTTGCGGCGGCTACGCACACACGAGGTGACGAGAGTCCGTGCGTAGCTACTACTATGTTATGCCGGGTAGTCTTTAGGTCTCACAAGCATGCCTATATGCCTTACTTGTATCCCTGCATGTATTCCTAGTCGATTATTATCCTTGAAACAAGCATGAGAAAATGAAAGGTTACATTAAATCTTGCTGTTGCCATGATTCTTGTTTTCCAAGTGTGAACTCTATATTTCCTGAATTTCCTGAACTTCATGAAAATTCTGTGTATGTATACGAGCACCCGTGTCGCATATATGATTCGTGAGCGGGGTAGCCTTATATTATGTCAACTGCGTCGCACGATTGATTCGCGAGCGGGGTAATAGATGCATCTATGGTTCGAGCCGTTCGACCCTTCGACAGTGCATATTTAATTTTTGCGTTGCTTTGGCCGTATGCCTCGGTATACTATATGCTATGTATTTGACTGAGAGTCTTATTAATATTGTCAAATGAATTATTTTATGTGGTAGGGGACTTTGGACTTTTATTAATGTTGTTATTTGGCACTTGCGGTAGGTGGTAGTTCATATACTTGATATTCCATGTCTACTTGATTTCCATAATTGCTAATCCTGATTAAACCTATTTAATTATATTATTGCTAATGACCCTAGTGATTAATACGTCTAACTCTCGTCACTACTTCTTCGAGTTTAGACGGGATACTCACTGAGTACATATTTGTTTATATATATTCATGCTACGCTTCTGTATTTAATTGTACAGGTTCTGAGGCTGGTGCATCTGGTTATCATACCTGAGCACGATCGTGAGAGTACTTTCTGGATTAGACTACACGGTGAGCTGCTCTCTATGGCGTTCCTCAGCAGCACTGTGGAGTTTCTGCTATTTCTTTTGATATTTCTGTCTACTCCTTTCAGACGGTTGTATATTTATTTTGTCTACTTTGTATATTCCACTAGTCGCCTGTGGACTTGTGACACTAGGTCTTGGCACACGTAGTGGGTTTTCTAATATTTTTGCTATACCACATATGATGGCAATGATATTTTGAGTTCAGTTAAACAAGTTGCATTCACTTGACCGTTTCTTTAAATGATTTCTAGATCTAAATTTGACAAGTACTTAAATATTTATATAAGTAAAGAAATCTCGCTAGTAAACTGATGTCGTCTTGCCTGACTTCGGTGTTTGGCGCCATATCAACATGAGTTGGAATTTGGGTCGTGACAACATGGTATCAGAGCTCTAGGTTCACGTAGGTCTCACAAGTCACATGCAAACCTAGTAGAGTCTTGCAGATCGATACGGAGACGTCTGTATTTATCTTCGGGAGGCTATAGGGTGTTAAGAAACCTCTCTTTATTCTTATTCTATCGTGTAGTTGATAGTCTTACTAAATCTCATTCTTCTATTCTCTCACAGATGGTGAGGACTCGGGCAACTGATATTCCAGACTTGGGAGATGTCGCTACCCCCGCCGTTCGAGGCCGTGGTAGAGGCCGGGGGAGGGCACTGGCCCGAGGTAGGGGACGAGGGCATCCTAGAGTTGCTCCATTAGCACCCCCAGAGGATCCTATCATCGAGGAGCATGATGATGTGCCTCAAGCAGATCCTGCCCCAACAAATTTCATGACTGCACCAGGCTTTTAGGAGATCATGGGCAGTATGATGCGGTTCATGGACACTATGACCCAGTCTGGTTTATTTCCAGCGGATCCTGCCACTTCTCAGGCGGGAGGGGGAGCTCAGACCCCTACCACCCAGGTCGCAGGTCATACAACAGCAGTATATCAGACTCCGGGTACTCTGCCCGTGGGTGGAGCACAACCAGCAGTAGCAGCACCAGAGCTCAGACCGGCTGCAGACGGCGATCCGCAGAAGCTACTTGATAGATGGACTCGATTGCACCCTCCTGTCTTCAGAGGTGAGAAAAGTGAGGATGCCCAGGACATTATTGATAGGTGCAGGGACAGACTGCACAACATGAGAATTTTGTAGTCCGATGGAGTCGACTTCACTACCTTCCAGCTAGAGGGTAGGGCCCGCAGATGGTGGCAGTCATTTATCCTTGGTAGGCCAGCATGTTCCCCTACTATCACATGGGAGCAGTTCACTCAGCTGTTCCTGGACATGTATATTCTACCCTCCGAGAGGGAAGAGCTGCGGTACCTTTTTGAGTAGCTAGAGCAGGGGCAGATATTAGTGACAGACTACGAGGCCAGGTTTTCAGAGTTGTCCCGCCATGCCCTTATGATTCTTCCTACTGATGCTGAGAGAGTGCGGAGGTTTGCAGCTGGGCTACACTCTGGTATTAGGGCCAACATGGCCCGAGAGGTAGAGATGGGTACTCCTTATTAGCTTGTGGTCGAGATAGCTCGCCAGATTGAGGGTTACCGATCGAGGGGCAGAGAGCAGGGTCAGCAAGACAAGAAAGCTAGATTTTCTGGATATTTCAGAGGTGCCCCAGCCAGGGGTAAAGGTTAGTTCGGTAGAGGCCAGCCCAGCAGACCTCCATATTCAGCTCTTCCACCACCTCCTCGTGGTGCTCCAGTGAGACCTTATTTCAGTGCCATGCCCGAGATTTCTTATCGTCCACCAGCCATTCAGGATCCCTCTGGTGGGTATTCAAGTCATCAGGGTCTCCTAGTCCTTACTTCAGTGCCATGCCAGAGAGTTCCCATCGTCCGCCGGCTATTCAGGGTTCATCTTCAGGGCAGCATGCGATGCCTCCAGCAAGGTGTTACGAGTGTGGGGATTCAGGCAATATGAGGAGTGTCACGAACCAAACTGAAGGGCCACGACGGGTACCCGATACCTTACTCAACCGAGTACCAACGTAACGTATCTTTCTTATTACATTATCATATACTCGTGATATACGGGCCTAATTGGCCAACATAATTATTTATAAACTCTAAACATAGGCCGACAAGGCATACAAGTATCCGTAAACATGACATATGTCTACAAGCCTCAAAGGGTATATAAATATCATAAAGGTCGGGACTGAGTCCCGCCATACCAATCAATACATGTCCTAATTATACTGACCAAACAAGCGACTCTGAAGCAAATGGAGCACACCAACATCTTCCGCTGAACTGATAGCCTACTTGGAGGGCTCTCGACATGTCTATCAGGACCTGCGAGCATGAAACGCAGCGTCNTGGGCAAAATCATCATCGTATACCAGCTGATCAGGTGGTGGTGCGTATATAACGCCATAACCTTTCTCATATCCCATATACATATATATACATACATATATACGCGTATATAACACTGTTTGAATATACATACATATATATGCATATATAACGCCGTTTGAACCATATTTCAGTCACTGTGGGCAACATCATCATCATATACCAGCT
>MDKI01051694.1:0-34618 GCA_005239505.1 Nicotiana paniculata | reverse complement strand
AATCAATTGATTTATTGTGATTTTTATAGGACGGTATGACGAGTAAAAATCTCATGCTCACAGACCCCTGGCTCGACTTCTCTCGTTATGTCATCATCCAACCATGATAGGTAGAAATACACATGACCGGCGTGGTATCGATCTGGTTCGATGACATCCTTCTCCAAAATAATCTTCAGATGCCACATGTGTTGGGCTTCACACTTGAATGGAATGGAATCATCTTGAAAGTCTGCTTTGTAACGTACCATCTTGGAGACTCGCAGTATGAATTGTTTTCTCCCAGCCTATCTCATGAACCTAATATGAGCATAAGGATATATATCCCATAACCCGATCAGCAATAAGTGAGGAACATCCCTAGACCTATAGATGAACTCGCTAGTAGGGAACCACTCGAACATCTAACGGACCCTGTCATCACTCAGATTGCTAAAGAAGTGTACCCGATCCACAACGTTTGCTGATTGTGCAAACCTGTCTGGGATGAAAGTCATTCTTTTTGGATGGTGGAAAGCTACATGGTCATTCCATGGTCACTGTGGAAATTCCTGATAGTTCTGTCCTCTTTAAAGATGCTCCAACAACCATATCTGTAGCAACAAATTGCAACCCTCAAAATGTCTGAATCCCTTCTTGCAGCGGTCCGGGGCTCGGTATATCTCTATCACGATCATTGAGACAATAGTGTAAGTATGTCCCTCAATCCCTTCCATCAAGGTCTTGGTGACCATAGCCAAACGAGTATGAATCCTGTCTCCTTGGATTGGAAATACTATCATACCCAGAAAACAGACGATGAACACAAAAACCCGTTGATGAGTCCAGCCCAGGGAAGTGATGGCAAACTCATCATGATAAATACAGAAATATGTGCTTGTCGCGCCCCCTTTTTCCTCACACGAATCAGGTGCGGAGAGATCGGGTTCATGACATTCTAGACAACTCCTTAAAGGAAGAGCTTTAGGGAAGAGTCGCCACCTAACGATTTTGTGGTGCATTACCAGAGATTGGGTAAGAGCTTGAAGTTATCCTAAGGGGAAGGTGTTAGGCACTCCTCAAGATCCACAACTGTGGGTCCCAGCCAAGAAGTTTTGTGAATTTGGACAGTAAGCAAATAGCAAGTAAGGTTTATAAGAGGGGATTTCAAACAAATACGAAAAACTTTAAAGGTTTTGGGAAAACATTAGAGTAAAACATTTGAAAAGAATTGTCCTAGGATTAAATTAATACGGATCACATCAATGCAATACCCGGTAATCACTTCTCGAAGAGGGGCTACACGTGGTATTAGCGCACCGGTCATCATATCTGTATTCTACCCTTCACACCCCGTAGAGGTTATTTAAATAAGCGCATGTTGGTCACGAAAGCTTATTGCGTGCTATTACCCGTCTCATTATATAAGTCTGGAGGGTGTTTAGGACTACTAAATCCTACAAGGTGAGTACTAGGTTGAACCCCTAGGTTTAAAGGATAAAATTCTAAGCGACAAGTAGAAAACAGTTAGGACTTACACATATGAGATACACATAACAAACATATGGCTCACGTACCCCTCCGCAAGTAAGGCATGTAAATAACATGTCTCAAACACAAAGAAGGGCTCAAAATCAGGATTTAAAACAGGGATTCCGAGTTTGGAAAACAAAGGGTTTCGGAAGTTATGGGGGGTTTCTTGAAACTTAGTAATAAAGCAGGGAGCTTAAAAGGACAGAATAGTTTTTAGAAGAGAATGATTGATTTAAAAAATTTCAGTGATTTAAAGACTGGAGAAGGAATTAAAAATGCACAACAGTTTAGTGAAGTCTCTAGTAAAATTAAATAGGACGCTTCAGAGAAATCAGTAAAGCATGATCTTAAAATAATAGAGTGATCAAAAAGGGGAAGTGATTTTAACATATTAAGCAGTTTGAAGCAGAGTAGAAGTCAGTAGTTTAAGGAAAAACTTTAGTGAAAAGGAGAATGAGTAAGCTATTTCAGAAAACCAGTAGTTCTAAAAAAAGAGCAAGGATTCGAACAGAATGATTTTTTAGAAGGAATAATTGTTTGGAAAATCCATTAGTTGTTAGGCAAATCAAGAGTGAAAACAATGACAAACATCAAAGTTCTAAGGATTGATTAATTCTTAAGATCACTTTTAACACAAGTCAAACATAGAACGACCAATTTTGGTTTTAATGAATATTACGCCTAAAGTTTGTCTAGGCATTCGTAATACTGATTATTCGTTTTAAAGAGTGAAATACAAATTAAACTATAATGTTAAACACATAAAGGATAATACATTTGCAGAAAAATGTTTAAGCTATTTAACACCATTTTAGCGGGGTTCCTAGATTTAATACATACTGACTAGGTGTTCGACAGAATATAACTTGAAACAAATATGAAATCCTAAATAATAGGATATCTAATCCACACATAAATAAGTAAAATCCTATAGGCATCGTTTCTACGTGCAATGCTTATGAAGATGCAGCGGTAGAATGTCATGGCCGTTTTATTACTTTGTTGTAGTTATTAACTGTGAGTAGGGGTTATAAAATGACACAAGTATAATAGACATGCTGAAATAAAGAACTTAAACATTGCTTCTAATGCATGGTATGCATATCCTAAACATGATACTATTTCACACATAGGTAAATAAATCCTATAGTCATGATTTCTACGCATAACTATCTAAGCATGTATAATCCCCACCCTTTTCACTATCCATCCCCGAATATACGTTTACAGATTATTACCAGCCAAGAATAATGAATTACACAGCTGAATAAAGGCAAATCAAGAAGATATACTATGGAGAGCCTGACAGTAAGTCCAAGGTACCAGATCCATTTGCCATATGCCATGACCTTTTAACCCAAGTGTGTTATAGTCTCTAAGGACCTCAGAAGATCCTGGACAGTGCTCACACCCAGGTACTCTAGCCAAGTATAAGTAAGTGCAGTGTGGAGTGCCATCCTTGTGTGTCAGAGTTCAATGGGTACTCAGAGGTCCCCAAGGCAGTGCTTACACGAAGGGGGCAGAACCTAAAATCTAAGAGTAGTGGGAAGTGCTTAAAGTTTAAAAAGAGAATTGGAGTTTGAAAAGAGTCTGAAGTAACAGCTTTGAAATATAACTTCATAGGATAATGTAAGGGTTTATGAAAACCAGTTTGCAAAAGGAAAAAAGCAGGCCAACCACAACTCGGCAAAGATGCAGAGTGTAAGAGATAAACACAAACAAGGTTAGGGAGTTGGGGACAAATTATTCACATGGTAGTAGCAGAATAGAGTTATAGGTTTTCCAACAATTATCACATAGTTATAAAACAACACATATCAAGCAGAGTCACATGTTAGGTATAGAGTCAGAATCATATAGCATTTAAGTATCATGTGGGGGGACACAGGTTTGCAGTATTGGAAGCTAAGTAGAGGAAGAGATCATATAAGAACAACAGTCATTTGAGACAGGAAAAGGATAATGACATAGATAAAAAAGGCATGTTGACTCCATGGGAGTCGAATATCGTTGTAGTAAATCATACAAGGTAAATCATGAGACATCTTATACTAAAAGGAAGGGGGGAAATCATAGAAGCATGCTAGTTACATGGTGGGCAATAGAACGATAAAATAAAGCACAAAATGAACTACAAGTATATTAACATGAATTGAAACATGTTGTGTTGAGATTCTGTAAACTTAAATTAGGAGCATACCAGCCAAGGGTATAGAACAACAAAGTGCAAAGAGAGAGAGCAGCAAACAGCAGTATACAGGACATAGAGAGCAGCAGTAGAACAATAGTATGCAGAATGAGATAGCAACGGTAGGGAAGCAGTATGAAGGAGCACAAGAGCAATAGAGATTACTTAGTCTTGGCTTTTAGCCGACTGAGTAGTCAGAAATAGATGTAAAGAGCAAGAAGTGTATGAAAGCACAGAAAAAGTTCAGAGCAATGCCTGTGTGTCAGTGTTGTAATGTCAGTGTGTGTGTGAATTTCAGTGTGTTTGTGAAGAGGGAAGACATGTCTTTATATATTTTTGAAAATGAGTAGTGCATAGGAAAATTATAGAAATAATAATCAATCAACACCAATTAAGATGAACTGGACTCCTTCAATTAAGGAGTCTACTTCAAACGATATAGTCAAGGTGAAATACGGCAAAGTAATTAGTCCAATAGGACTGATTCTCTCAAATTAGGACAAGGAAATCACAGAGTGCACAAATAAAGCCAAATACATAGTGGGTAATTAAGGAAAGTTGAACTAATATTACATTTATAAAATAAAAATAGGGTATCAGTTTGAAAATCAATTAAGAAGATCTCGGATTCATTTATAATCACAGGGAATCCGAAATAGTTAAGGAAAGCATCACATAAACATGGAAGGAATTCAAAATTGGTACAAAATTACAGAAGGAATACACGAAATCATGTATTTTAAGGAAAACATCACAAGCATGGGATTTTCACACAAAAGGATCAATATAAATCAACAAGTAAACAGTGAGTAGGGTAAAGGTCGGAATTATCAAGCATTCAAACAGTAATCACTTATCAACACAGAGAGATGCTCGTAGAACATTAGAAACTAGAGATTATAACAATAAATCAAAGCAGGAGCTGCAGAGGGCACATAAATTCATAGTCAAGTAATAAAGAACAACCCAGAATACTTCGGGTTTCACCTATAATAGTTCAAATAACATAAAATCATGAGACCATCACTTAAACATAGCATAGATGTTAAGAAAATCAAAAGGAAAACTGTTTTGAGAACAAGGTATAGAAACCCTAGTTTTCAAAAGTGTTAAAACAGAATTTTTTCGGAGAAAAACATGAAGAAACTTTGTAGCATTGTAAATATATAACGGATCTTAAAGAAAAACCCAAAAATACAGAAGACTAGGGTTTCGTGGAACCCAGAAGAGAGGGCAAACCTCATGAACGACCTTGATTTAGGCGAGGGGTAATGCAAGCTTACTCACACGATCGAGGGGTGGCTGGAACACGGCAAGAGACCCATAGGAGGTGAGTGAACCACTCCAGGTTCATCTGAGGACCCTAAGGTATCATTGGACCGTGCAGGGTGAACAAGTAACCAGCAGATGATCAGGAGCCATGGTTTCCGGTGAGAGAACCAGTCGGAGAAGATGAACGGACTTCATCGGAAGAGAGAAGTCAAGGAAGGTTCTAGAGAGAACCAGAGAGAGAATGAGAGATGGAAAAATGAGAGGTCGGAGGGGGGTCATTGGGGGTTTAATTATGGTAATGGGTGTCTGGGCCGTTGATCTATTTTGATCAACGGCTCAGATTGATTAGGAGCTGAACCGGGTATAGGGTTTGGTTTGGGCTGGGTCGGTTAATGAGTTAAAGGTAAGGTGGGGTTGGGTTAAAAACTGGTTATAATTTAAATTGAAATGTGGCTAAACGTGAAATACCTAATTAAATAAGATAATTAATTAATAAAATAACTGATAATTATGTAAAAGTGAAATTGAGACCAATTAAATGAAATTAAGGCGATTAACTAATATATAAAAATATAAATGATTGTTTATTGATTTTAAAATGGTATAAATGTACATTTGTGCTATTATTTCAAAAATTACTGAAATTAGCTCAATAATGCCAATATTGGCTAATTTGTGAAATAATTAAGTCCTAAGGGAATTAAATAGGATATGAATAACATATTGAGCAAGAAAATGATTTGAAATTATTTATAACATCATTTATGAATAATTATAGAATATAAAGTATTAAATAAACAGGAAAATAATTTGGTAAAAATACAAAAAATTATGGGAGAATACCAGTTACTGTAAAGAGTGATTTTGAAGGTATATATGCAAGTTTGAAAATAATTTGGGAAAAATTGGGTATCAACAGTGTTGTGCCCATATCACTCGTAAAGGAAGTCGAAAGGTATGTAGGACTTCTTCAAGAAGAGTAACTCGTCATTCTTTCTAAGACCCATCATTTTCAGAAACCCCCTAGATGTGTGATTTTTGGTACCAGCAGACCAGAACTATCCCAGGGTAGCCCAACAAAACCTCATATTTCCTCAAGAAGGGGAGTCATCTCTACATTACTGAAATGAAAGACAGTCTTCTTTTCATCCCAGAATATAGTAGCGGCCTCGATCAGTACATTGTTTGGCTGAATGTCTAGCAATGAGGGTAAATTTTAGAGAACTCTTTTCACATGATTTTTGTCGCTTGGCGAGGGATTTTCCCACCAATCTAGTAACAGAGGTGAGATACATCGGACCATGCCGAACCTCGGGACTTCATGCCTCATTTCTGCAAAACACATAAAGTTAGCCCTTCCCCCCTCAGGATTTGACTACTTACACATTAATGATTAGCATATTGGCATATTTCTCCAAATAATGCACATATCATGATCGTGCCAACTGGTATTATGGAAATTTCGATGGGCTTTGGACAAGGCTTTCTTTAGAGAGTTATTATGCGGATAACATACTAACCCATGCTAGATTTGGACATGATGTCTGCACTGTTAACATCAGAATGGGGTTTTTCTATAGAAGTCTAGATCAGTACCCTCAAGCGGACAACTTGAGAGGGAAAGGCATGGAACCGTTGACCGCACCACTGATCGACTAGTTTTACCGCAAATAAGCCTTTCCTAATTTAAAAGGGTAATATAGGAAGAGCGCGGACACTCATCAAGTGCCGCTATGGTATTAATTTCACACGAGTGGAATATGATGCAGTATGAAAAAAGTGATATAACATATTGTCAAGTATATACATGATGAAAGCGATAAATACGGTATTTAATAATTGTAAAGACATGAAAGAAAGAAAAAAACAAGAAAGGAGTCAGTTCGTATAATGGAAAAATAATAATAAGGCGGTAAAAAGAGGTAGGGATTGGGAAAGACATAAAGATTGAAGCCAGCGGATATGATTTGCATATTATAACGAGATTAAACGAAGAAATGCATATAAAAGGAGAATAGGGAAGGGTATGTGCATGTAGAAAATAAATGGCGAATTTAAGCATAAAATAATAAAGGCATGCTTATCAAGGGAGACTAATCCACACAAACTAATTTCGTTATGGTAAGAGCCTAATGATATCCCCAGCAGAGTCGACATGCTGTCGCGCCCTCTTTTTCTAGTGAAATCGAGTTTCGACATTGACAACTCTTTTAAATGGAGGAAGGGTTGTTAAAAAAGAGTCACCACCTAACGGATTAAGGTGTGTTAGGGAACCTATTGCAAATGACTCATATTTACTAGTTTGTGTCACCAAAGATCGTGTAAGGGATCAAATTACCTCGAGGAGAAGGTGTTAGGAACTCCTCGAGGTCCACAACGGTGGGTCTCGAACGAACTCAAATCATGTGAATTAGTCTAATGGAGAAGAAAGGGAATTATTTTAATAGGAATGGGGGGTCCTAAGTTTTTTATCCTAAAGTATCACCCCGTGCAACATAAATAATACTTCGTAACTCCTCCAGGGGGTGTTACGCATATTATTTAGTGTGCACAGACTATCATCTCCTGCTATCTGATTACTATCTTTAAGTTATTTACCTAAAACGCTCTAATCAATTCTAAGTCGTACCGTATGCGTGCACTACCCGTCCCTTACCTATGGCCCAGGAGGCATTTGGACCTCTACTTTGCACTGTTCTAGACTTAACTTAGGTTGCTCAAAAAGTGATAAAACTAGGTGGCAGACATAACAAGTTGGACTTTCATATAAAACCAAATAGGGGGTACTCAAGTTAGCCTCCACACTTAGGCAGCAAATGCACACAACAGAATAGGCGTTTTGAAAATTTCAACAATTAAAGTTGTTAGGTTCTATATGTAACGACACGACCGATCGTTTTGAGCTCTAGTGCGTTGTTCAGCGGTTTGAAGTCGTGAGCAGCTCCGTTTCAGGTATTATGAATTGTGGGCGTGGTCGGAATTGAATTCCAGGAAGTTTAGAGTTGGTTCGGAAAGAAAATTCTCATTTCAGAAGCCTTGAGTTGGTGAAATCAACTAAGATTGGGATTTTGAGTAAACGATCTCCAAATTAGGATTTGACGGTTCCAGCAGGTTTGTCTGATGATTTAAGACTTGGGTGTGTGTCCGGATAGGGTTTTGGATAACCCAGGAGTGTTTCGCGCTTATTATGGAAGTTAGCGTTTTTGAAGGATTTCATGAATTTGAGGTTGAAGTGCATGTCAGTGAGATCGATATTCGTTTAGGATTTTGAGTCTGAAAATAGCTCCGTATGGTGATTCGGGAATTGGGAGCGCGATCAGAAGTGAATTTTGATGTCCGTAGGTTATTTTGGAATCATTTGGCTAAATATATAAATTTAAAGGTTTTTGGGAAATCCGGTCGGAAGTGGAAGCATGGTATTCTGTACCAAGAACATCGGCTTCTCATGTCGATCTTCCGTTCGGCCAATTGGACAGCGTCATCTTCGTTTAGTCTCAATTTCACTACAGGATTTGCGAATGAATGCTGGGCTGGGCCACCTCGAATGGCGTGAGCCGCATGCGGGGAGACCCGCACATACGGTTTTTGGGGGATCTGGTCGAAAAACCGGCCGGCCTTTCTATCACTCAATAGATCTATCTGGTCTGATACGGCACAGTACAATACGAGACAATGGAATGCAATGGGATAGATGGTAGAGGGCTGCCTGCGCCCAAGAACGGAGTTTGGTTGCACCTGCGAAATCGTAGGTGCGAAGAAGGATCGCAGGAGCGGAAGCTGCTGGGCTTAGTCAAGGCCGCACCTGCAATGGAATATCCATAGGTGCAGAGCTGCACGAGCGGCTGTTTCACCGCAGGTGCGAAAATGGCTGGAGGCAGTGGGGTGTCTTAAGAGAGGATTTTGGCCATTTCTTCATTCCTTTCAGGGTGGTTTGGCGATTTTGGGAGCTTCAAGGAGGGGATTTTCAGCAAGCTTCACTAGGTAATTGAATTCTTCCCATTTCTAAGTTAAACATGTGATCTTGCATGGAATTGAACATGAAATTGGTAAGAAAATTTGGGAACTTTGAAGAAACCTAGAATTATGGAATTTGGATTTTTAACCACAAACTGGGCATGAATAATTGACTGAATTATATATTTGAGTTAGTAAGGCTATGGGTAGGATGTATCTTAGAGAGTTTTGGATTTCCGGGCACGTAGGTGTGATGACCCGACCGGTCGTCTTAAGAATTAATGCCCTGATCCCCTGTTAACTGTTTTCCCCAAGTCTATTTCTGCTAAATTGAATTGTCGGTAAGTTCTATTTTGAGTTTAGTATAGTTTTGGGACATTTAGTCCCTAAATGAGAGCTTAAGTGTTGGAAAGTTTCCTGTAGTCATATCAGTGCGAAGACGGCCTCATAATGGAAATCTGATGGTTCTGTTAGCTACGTTAGGTGATTTCGGGGTTGGGAGCGTGTTCGGAATGTATTTTGGAAGTCCGTAGCTCATTTAGGCTTGAAATGCCGAAGTTTGAATTTTTGGAGTTTCCGGTCCAATAGTGAATTTTTTATCCGAGGGTCGGAATGGAATTCCGGAAGTTGCAGTAGTTCTATCATGTCATTTGAGATGTGTGTGCAAAATTTGAGGTCATTCGGATGAGTTTAGATGTGTTTCGGCGTCGGATGTGCATTCTAGAATTTTCCTAAGTTTCTAGGCTTGTATCTATGCATAATCGATGTTTTTGATGTTATGAGACGTGTTTTTAAGGCTCGACCTAGTTAAAATAAGGTTTTAAGGTTGGTTGGTGGTTTTGGTTGAGGTCCCGGGGGCCTCGGGGTTGTTTCAGATGCTCGGCGGGCCATTTCTTCCTGTTTTTGAACTGCTATTGATGTTTCTGGTGCGCCTTCATCGCGTTCGCGAGCTTACCTTCGCGTTCGCGAAGGCTTATTTGACCACCTGGAATATTCTTCTTCGCGTTTGCGTCCTCCTCCATGCGTTCACGTAGAGTAATTTTGGAGGAGGATCAGCTTTTCTCTTCGCGTTCGCAACCGGTCCCTCCGCGTTCGCGTAGCTTCACCTCTTCCTCCATCGCGTTCGCGTACTGCTCCTCACAATCGCAAAGAGAAATCTTGTCAGCCTCCATTTTTCTTCTTCGCGAACGCGTGACTTCCTCCGCGTTCGCGATTCAATAAATGACTGGGCAGTATAAACATCTCCAAATCTTAGGGTTAGCCATTTTTGCGAAAACTCAAGCTTGAGAGCTCGGATTTGAGAGAGATTTTGAGGGTTTTTCAAAGGCAACGGTTGGGTAACGATTCTAAACTTCTTTTTGCTTATAACCCGCTAATCTAATCACGAATTCCTCTTCTAATTTTGGATTTTGCATGGAAAATGGGTAAGACTTCATAGACCAAATTATTGAATTTTAAGTGGGTGATTGACCTCCGATTTGCGAGATTTTTTTATGGGTGGACTCGTGGGAGTACGAGGGTTCTGAAAATGTAAAATTTATCCGTTTCCGAGATGCTGGCCTGAGGGGCGTTTTGGTCATTTTACCTAATTTCGCGCCTTAGCTTTGAATTAAATAGTAGAATCAGTTTCTTGAGATGTTATTTACGATATGTAATTGAATTGTATAGATTTGGGCCATTTCGACTCGGATACTCGTGGCAAACGTGTGGTTTCAAGTTGATATTGAGTCGGTTCGAGGTAAATGGCTTGTCTAACCTTGTATGGGGGACCTTACCCCTTAGGATGTGATATTTGGTAATTGAATGCCTTGTACGTGAGGTGACGAGCGCGTACTTGTGCTAATTATTGAAAATCCAGTTTTACTTTAAATATTTAGCATGAGTTTCTTTCTTACCTGTTTTATTCTAATTGCAACTATAGTCTATGTTAGCTTAGGAAATCATGCCTAGTTGCCCTGAATTGCCTATTTGCTTAAATTGCCTTAATTGTACTACGTGAAGCATGGTATACTAGAATTACTTGTTGTCTTGTATATTTACACTCTAATTCTGAACGTCTTCTTGTTGTGCCTGTGTATTTACTTTGGGACTACGGAACGCTCTTCCGGGAGACCCCCCTGCATATTTACTTTGGGACTACGTAACGTTATTCCGGGAGATCCCCCTGCATATTTACTTTGGGACTATGGAACGTTATTCCGGGAGATCCCCCTGCATATTTACTTTGGGACTACAGAACGTTATTCCGGGAGACCCCCCTGCATACTTACTTTGGGACTACGGAACGTTATTCCGGGAGACCCCCCTGCATATTTACTTTGGGACTACGGGACGTTATCCCGGGAGATCCCCCTGCATTTTTACTTTGGGACTACGGGACGGTATCCCGGGAGATCCCCCCTGCATAAATGATGATCCTTCGTATATACATATGATGGACTACGGGACGGTATCCCTGGAAATCCACTGGACAGTTGAGAAAAGGACTACAGGACGGTATCCTGGGAGATCCTCATTGTTACCATTGTTATTATGCTTTACATATTCCGTGTTTACTCTGTTTTTGTTATTGCCTTGTTTGAAACCTATCTTATTTAACTGTTGTACTCATTATTACCGCCTCTTTTCATATTGTAAATTCCTATTATATTGTTTGACCTCAGTAGGGCCCTGACGTTCCTCGTCACTACCAGACTGAGGTTAGGCTTGGCACTTACTGATTGCCGTTGTGGTGTACTCATGCCCTTTCCTGCGCATGTTTTTCATCTGCAGATCCAGGTACCTCCACTCAGGCGCACTATCCCCAAGGTTGAGAGATATAGCAGAGACTTCGAGGTAAATATGCCGCGTCCGCAGACCAGGAGTCTCTATCCTATTCCAGCTTTTTTTGTGAAAAGTTTATCCTTCCTTACAGTTGTATAGACACTCTAGAGTTAGAGAAATGTATTATATTCTGTTAGCCTGTGGTTTCCATGAGTTTTCGGGTTTTTGGGTGATGTTGTAGACTTCCGTATTATTTTGGGTTGTATATGCCAAGTGGCATTTATATACATTCTTCCTTTTTGATTGTTCAGCTTTCTTTTACTTAATTATTCCACGAATTGTGTTGTTATTCCGCATTGCTAGGCTTACCTAGTTATAGGGACTAGGTGCCATCACAACATGTTCACGGAGGGCGAACTGGGGTCGTGACAATGGGCCCCAGGGCATTTTGGTCATTTCTCCGAGCGGGGTTTGGGAAAGTATATAATCTGAATTTGTTATGAGTATTAGGATGAATTTTCATTGCCTTGTCATTTATGTGGTAGTTTCGGAGCATTGCGCGTCCGTTGAGGTCATCGGAAGGGGTTGGAAGCAGGTGTTGGAATTTTGGAGCGAGGTAAGTCTCCTTTCTAACTTTGTGAGGGGGAAATTTTCCCCGTAGGTGAACTAAATGAATATACGATATTATTTGTGGGGGCTACGTACGCACGAGGTGACGGGAGTCCGTGCGTAGCTACTACTATGCCATGTCCGGGTAGCCTAGGACCCACTAGCATGCTTTATATGTGTACCTGTAACCCTGCCTGTAATATTAAACTTCTAATATGACCGAAAATGTAATTGAATGTTTAAAAAAGAAACCTAGAGTTCATATTGTTAACCTTCTAAAAGAAAGTTGTTTCCGTTATGAATATATTTGTAAATCTGGACTCGGTTGTATTATGGAGTGTTACTAAATTGGACAAATGAGTTTCAAAAACAAAGATTCCAAAACCTATATTTCATGTTTCTTTTAATAAACACTTTACCATTTTCCTGAGAAAAACGGTTTTCTTGATAAAAGACGAATTTAATGTGTGGATGTGTAACTTTGGGTGCCTGAGTCGCTTGAGTGATTCATGAGCAGGAAGACTCTGTACTTGTGCATGTATTCTTATGAGCACCTGAGTCGTAGGTATGATTCGAGAGTAGGCTAGCCGTATTATATTGAGAGGTGAACTTTTGGGACGGGTCGGTCGATCCCTCGGCAGTGCACAAAGAGGATTATTATATTGAGAGATGCACTTTTGGGACAGGCCGATCGATCATTCGGCTGTGCATAGAGAGATTGAGAGCTGCACTTTTGGGACGGGCCGATCGATCCTTCGACAGTGCGTGGAGAGGTTGAGTGATGCACTTTTGGGACGGGCCGATCGATCCTTCGGCAGTGCATAGAGAGACTGACTATCTTATGACTCCGGCCGGTTGTCTTACTTTGGTGTGCGCATGACTATTTGGTACTATTCTGTTGATATTGGCTTGACATGTATTGGGGAAAGAGGAAAGTGTACATTGTTGTTTATTCTCAGTGGTTACCTGGATTTCTGTACTTGATATGTACTTGTTGCTTACTGTCTTACATGTCTATTGTATTTCATCATATTCTTTCATATGTTGTATTGTCGGACCTTACTAAGAGTCTAATTTACCCTCTCGTCACTACCTCTCTGAGGTTAGGCGGGCGACTTACTGAGTACACGTTATTTTATTACTCATGTTGCACTTGTTGTGCATTTTATTGCGGCAGGTACTCTCATATCCGGAGGCGATCCGCAGCTGGCAGAGTCACCTTCATACTGTATCCGTGTCATTTTAAATTTCCTGGTCCAGTTGTATGTCGGACAGGCTTTTTAATATTTGTAAAACTCTTAAAAATTTCTCATGTACTTGTGACACCGGGTTTTGGGGACGTGTTGGGATTTATTTCATTAAACTGAATTGATGTGTTGTCGTATTTCAGTTTACTAAAATTTATTTATTTGTTTATGAAAAGCAAGAAAAGGTAACGATTTCGAAAATGTCAAAAATTGGAAAGTTATTTCAGTTAATTAATGTTTTGGCTTGCTTGACCTTGTGTCCGGCACCATCACGACCTTAGGGATTTCGGGTCGTTACACTATAGACATGATTTCTGTGTGATACTGGATTCTAATCATACAGGCAGTTATGCAAAGTAATTCCTAAGTGACTTCACAGTTTCCTACTGATTATAATTATAAGCGGTTAAACCTATAGACATGTTATCTAGCTGGTTTTCTCAGTGTTAGGCAGTGATAAGCAACAAGAGATATTCAGAATTACTCAGTTGTTCCTATAGGCATGCTTTCTAATGGTGTTCAACGAGACAGTGTTTAAAGCCTAGTCTTAGTGCTTAACGCATATGGTGATTACCCTATAGACATGATTCCTACCCTGATGATTAAAACGGGGTTTAGTTCCTATAGGCATGTATACTAAATGGGAAACTATGACAATAGCATATCAATCAATTAACCTTATAGGCATGATTTCCAAAAAAAATACAAATTTGTAGAATATAAATAATCATATGATCATGATGCTTAATGAATATGCTGCAATGCAAGTCGAATTTTGGTTACTTTTTTTCCTACAGGCATGTCATCTAACGTGTAAAATCAGAATAAGCTAGATAGATTAAACACCTATAGGTAGGTTATCTAACACACAATAGTACAATTAGCAAAGTGAACACCTATAGGCAGGTTATCTAACACATAATAGCAGAATGAGCAAAGTGAACACCTATAAGCAGTATTTATACCCATTCTCATGCAAATGTAAAAATAAACCCAGTTTCCCAATTTACTAACACCCCAATTGTTGTTACAAATTATTAAAGACCATAATTAATTAATTAATTATAAAGTATATAAACTATAGGAAGCCTGCAGCACGCCAAAATGCACCTAGACATGCCAGCCCTTCAACTCATACTAGCTCCAAAAGACCATGTTCAGAGATACACAATAGCCAGCAATGAATGATTCACCCATATCTCACGGATAAGCATACAAAACCCAAATCTCTAGTGTGTCAGAGTTCCCATGGGCTTCAAGAACCCAGGACAGTGCTCGCACTAGAGAAGAATGATCAGAACAGTTCAAAGAAGACTTGGGACCAAATCCTAGTGTGTCAGAGTTCACGAGGTTCTCATATGAACCCTGAGCAGTGCTCACATTAGGAAGGTCAGAGGATAGAACCTAAATTGCTTTTACTTTCAGCCAACAAAGAGTGAGGATTCAGGAGAGTAGGAGGGTATTATAGAATCACACATGGAATACAAGCAAATAGCAACAAATTTGAACTTAGGCAGACTTAATCCAGTTTAGGAGTTAACAAAGTTACATGCTAATAAAGCCAATTCAGAAACATGTTCACAGAGATCACAAAGATTTCAGATCAAATTAAGTAACAAAAAGAAATTTCATTGATTAGCAATGGGTCAAGAACCGATTAAGACAAATTAATAGAGGTGGTATAGCATAGTGAACACATAACCAAACATGTTACATGGTAACATGTTCAACAAACAAACTAATGAATATGTTAAGGTACACATAATTAACTAGTCGTGAGGAAGAGGTATGAAGGCATGTTTAATGCTAAAACATAATCCTAAATTACACAAAGTTAGGTAGACTTCATTAATCAATTCATACTAAGTTCAACATGTCTTAACTATAAGTAATAGCATTTAGGGTAACATGGTTTAATAACAGTAACACATTAAACAAGTGATCATAATAGAATGGCAAAGACTTTAATAAACTCACCAGTTAAGATGAAACAGGAAAGAAGCAATTCAACAATGTAGCAATTGCCACCAACAGAACCAAAACAGTTGAGGATTTCTAGCCTTGGTTTCCAGCCGGCCAGGAATGAAAAGCACATAATAACGTTGCTAGAAAGAATAGAAGTGAAAATTTGAGTTATAAATTTTATTTCAAAGGGGAGTGGGGAGGGGTTCGAATAATCCTATTATACTTAAACGAATTGCTCACTTAAATACTGAAGTCAGTGCTTAAATCAGTAGGATTAAACCCTAAATTTTCGGTTAAAACTACACAAAACTAGTAGGAAATAAGGTAAAGAATCATATAAGGTAGACAAGAGATTATTGTATAAAATAATAATCGATCGAACCGGATTTGGTTCAAGTAAAAAGGGTCGGAAACCCTAAATTAGGTAAACCCCAAAATCAGCAGAGAATAATGACAAAGAATCATGTTTTAACACATAAAAATAAATGTAGACAGGTATTATTCAAAAGAAACATGAAATTGAACCAGATTAGTTCAAGTGAAAAGGGTTGAAACCCTAATTTCGGGTAAACGACAAAATTAGCAAAAAATAAAGGGAAAGAACACATATTAGCGTAGAACACATAGGAAATTATTCAAGAGGAAACCTAATATCGAACCAGATTTTGTTCAAGAAAAATGGTTTGAAACCCTAAATTAGGTAAGCCACATATCTGCAATAATAAACATATCCATAAGTAATAGATCAAATATAGACAAACAAAATGTTAAAAAATAAAGTTTGAACTAGATTAGGTTCAAATCAAAGAATTTCGAACCCTAACTTTTAGGGCTTAGTGCGAATCAAGAGGGACATGAGAGAATCATTACAAATAACTCGTTTGGACTCGAGATTTTCTAGATTCAAGAGGTAAACAGATATTTGGACAGAATCAAAGCAAGGTACTTACCATTTTTAGGCAAGTACCTATTTTATTCCGGAATCTAGCACTAAATAAGGGAAGAACCCTAGAATTGTAAGGGAATAGGGAAGGAATCCCATTAGGACTGGGATCTGGGGGCATTTGGGTGAGGTGGCGGAGTTAAGGTTCATCAAAGAGGGTAAATGAGGGCGGCGACTTTAGAGAAATGAGGGATAGGGTAGAGAGGAGGGATATAAGGGAAGGGGGTCGTTAGTTGTGGGTCGTTGATCATTTTGATCAACGGCCAGGATTTAGGCAGATTGGGAGTCAGGTTTTTAATGGATGGGTAGGGTATTGGGCTTAGGCAGATATGGTTGATTTGGGTAGTTTTAGGTCCGAATTAGTTATAGAATTAGGGTCAGATTTTAAATACCCAATTTTAATAAATAATAATTTAAGAAAATAATAGATAAATAACAAAATATATTATTTGTGCATCCAAAAGATTAAAAATAATTGTTTAACATTATAAAATATATGAAAAGTTATTTTTGCATAAATTAAGTAATTTAAGTACATATGGGCTATTCTTACAAAATGTGAAATTTAGCCTAAAATTGCAAATGTAAATAAAATATTTTAAACCTAATATGGGTATAAATGATGAGTTTAGATTATTAAATCATCGCAAAAAATAATTTGGAGGATAATTATTGGATATTTATATAATAAAATACATAAATAAATTGATTTAAAGTCTTTAAAAATATAGAAAATTATGAAAAAATGCTTGTATATGTTTGTAGATCGAATGATGGTGCATGTGTACTATTTTGAAAGTATATATACATATTGGGAAAATATGAGGAAAAAATTGGGTATAAACACTTCGGAGGATTAGGGAGGTGGCTTACCAGCTTGCCTTGCCACCTAGTTTGTCGGGTGTGCATCCAGTATTTCATGTTTCTATGCTTCGAAAGTATGTGGGCGATCTGTCTCATGTTTTGTATTTTCAGCACGATTCAGCTGGATGGTGATTTGATTTATGATGTGGAGCCGGTGGCTATTTTGGGTCGGCAGGTTCGGAAATTGAGGTCAAAGGATATAGCTTCAGTGAAGGTGCAGTGAAGAGGTCAGCCAGTTGAGGAGGCTACTTGGACGACCGAGCGGGATATGTGGAGCTGATATCCACACCTATTTGAGACTCCAGGTATGTTTCTAGACCCGTTCGAGGACACACGTTTGTTTAAGAGGGGGAGGATGTAACGACCCGGCCTGTCACTTTGAGATTTGTAGCCCTGTTATCCTATTTTCTACTCATTTTGTGCTTTACTATTGTTTTATGACTCATCGGGGTAGTTGGTTCGGGTTCGAAAGGATTTCGGAATGAATTGAGACACTTGCACCTGCACGTGGAATTAGTACCGCAGGTGCGAACTCGCACCTGCACGTGGAGGATCACAGAGGTGGTATTGGCTTGGGCGCCATTGGTCCGCATAAGCGGGATTTGGACCGCATAAGCGGTTGGTCGCATAAGGTGAGTTCCGTAGATGCAGATGAGGGAACCCATAAGCGATGTCGCAGAAGCGGTTAAATGTCCGCAGAAGCGGAATGCCTGGTTAGAACATATAAAAATAATGGTTCGTGATTTTGGATTCCTTTTAACATTTGTGGCTCGGGTTTTGGTGATTCTTGAGAGGATATTCGAGGGGATTCTTGAGGTAAGTCCCTTGTGATCGTTTTTTATCAATAATCTTGTTTCCCTATTGATTTTTCCACCTAGTTGGTGTGTATTTAAGGTGTAAATTGGGGATTGGAGGCTAGGGATTAGGAAGGTTTGATTTGGGAATTTTGTTGACGATTTTGATGTTGGATTTTGACAAATTTGGTATGGTTAGACTCATGTTCGAATGGGTCTTCGGATTTTTTTACTTTTGTTGGATTTCGAGATGTCGGCTCGGGCCCGTATTTTGGACAATTTCATATTTTCTCTTATAATTTAGTATTTTGCTTGTTGAATTGATTCCTTTAGCCCTTATTGATTGTATTGTACTGCTTGTGACTAGATTTGAGGCCTTTGGAGACCATAACGAAACTCGATCAACACTCATCCCGAGTGACCTGAATCGCGAGATCACGTTTTCTCAATACCCACTACAAAAATTCGATCCTTAACCACAAACGGACCCAAAATCCTTAAACATTGCACCTTAAATTCTTGAACCCACTAGGACCGTTGTTGAGAGCCAACCACTCTGACGTGGTCCGGAATATGACCAAAATCCAACGCTCTGCTGGCACGTGAACACCCTATGGAAGAAGCAACCAGCTGAATTATATTCCTTTGTACATCACATCCACAAGAAGCATAAACTTTGAGTCTTCCAAACCTGAACATGAACTGATAAGGGGAAATATAACACACATTTGACAATTTCTTTGCTTGAATTATCCCTGATGTTCTCTTTTTCTTAGTCATAATTGATCCATCAATGCACCAATAATCAGAAACCACACAAGCACAAAACCATGCGACCCAATCATACACGGTGGGGTCCCCTAACATCTTCCAACGATGCTGCATTGGGTACAACCACCACGAAATCAGTAACCCTCCCGAGCCCTTTCTCGTCCACCAGTTGTACAATTCTGTTCATTACTCATTGACATCAACTGAAAATCCGACAATACATTCCAAATTCGAAGTCACGTTGTATCCCACAACGATAATCAAGTTCTTAACTCCTAAACACTCCAATAAAACTTCTTTCGTCATATTCAATCTTCCTTGTTACAGTAGCACCATTCCAAATAAAATTCGTAGACCTAGTCACTGTCCACCATGATTCCCAAATTGCTCTAAACATTTCTCAAGGCATGTGTCTATCCTACCACAAAATCCATATGCTACTCAGCCACTCCCACTTCGGTTAAACCATCTCCTTTAAGCAACCTATAGACTTCTACTTTTCACACTTGACCTGCTAGCTATTCAACCACCGCGAGACACCTCCCACCATATCCTTCCTCATGCTTTGCTACCCAAATGTTTCCTTAAATAAAAGTCCATCTCTCTAGCACCTGAACAAATAAATTTCTACCAACTCTAAGCCTCCTCGAAGATTATTTGTCTCGACCCATCGACATTAGCAACACTGATTCGATCCTGAAACCGCTACACACCCACCATCTCTGACAACTACTTCTCAGGCCCCATTTCACAACACCTTAACCCGAAGGCAAATCAATGAAGACCAAACAACTAACGAATATAATGCGTTCAAACAAGGGCGTCGACACCACAACACAAATTAGAATTCCACCATGCTCGAAAATATCAAGTCTCGTTACTCCATCAACCCAAGCCTGAACATCCATAGTTCGATTGACTTTTCTCCACTGGAATTAAATGCCGACCTCTAAATCATGCACTAATAAATCCTCCTTTCGAGTCATTCACTGCCTCAACACGTAAATGACCACCCTACCATTACACCAACACTATGCGATAACAATGCATGAACATCACAGTAATTTGTACATAGCCTCAAAACCATAGGAAATACAGATACTGAGCTGAAATGACAGAACACCCTTCCACAAGGCAACAATAATAACTTGCTCTAATAAAGGGAGAAACATTATACACCACCTCTGCAGTACCACTACAACTCCTCTATGCCCAATTGATAACAAGCGCTTCACGTCGCATAAGATTGAGAAGGAAGGAAATAAAGGAATAAGCTTCAAAGGAATCAAATCGAACGATGAGAAATCAAGAAGGGAAGTGCTCCTAACAGCCTTTTAGCCTCTCGAAGATAAGTACAAATGTCTTTGTACTGATCCGCAAGACTCTACTAGACGTGCTCATGAATCGTGAGACCCAAGTGAATCTAGAGCTCTGATACGAAGTTGTCACGACCCAAAATCCATTATAGGTCAAGAAGGAGCCTAACACCACCGTTAGGCAAGCCAACGGTGATTGATCAATATAATTACTCATTTTATTACTTTGAAAATCATTAATTTTAATAAGGAAGGAAATTTTCACTTTTAAATCCACAGGAACGAACAACATTTATAGTTCATAAGAGAAATGAAAGGCATGATAATATACAGAACCATAAGCATCAACAAGTATATGCCAAAACCTGGTGTCAAAGTGCATGAGCATTTACTAAGGAGTACAATACTAAGACAACATATGTCTAGAATGTAAATGAGACATGATAAAATAAATAGTATGATGGAGACTCAGTGAACTGCGATGCGTAGCCTGGAATGCAGCTCACGTAATCTTATCAACAGTTGTGCCTACGTGCCAAGATGACCACCAAATGAACATGCCAGATCCTACACATTTAGTGCAGAAGTGCAACATGAGTACATAAATCAATGCGTACGCAATAAGTATCTAGCCTAACCCCAAAAAATTAGTGACGAAGGGTCGACATAGACACTTTCTAGTGGTCCAATAACTTCATGTGGTAAATCATAAACAGATAAGAAGTACAATAGTAGTAGTAAGGTAAATCTATAACTAACACAAACTTCCAAAATTTCTTTAAACGGTATCAATCTCGTATTCTATCTCAACAGCTCAGAAAATATCCAGTACCAATATCAAATGAATAAGAAATACCAAATAAAATACAAGGCATTAGTGGAAGAAAAAAACTCGTGAATATCCAGACTGCTAGCGATATAACACACGATTATGTTGAGGTCATATATCCAGGTCTCAGAAGGAATATTATATTACCGAGACGAACGGCCCAATCCCATCATAACGTGTACACTGCTGAGGGTCGAGCGGCACGAACCATAGATGCATCTATTATACTTTCGAGGCGAACGGCCCCCTCCCACAAGAGTGTGGTACATAATCCTTCCATGACGAACGGCCCGATCCCATAAGAGTGAGAATCTTTAACGGGTCCTTGACCCTACTCACAAATATACGCATGTGTTATGAAATTTAAGGAAAACTTTACAATGAATACACACAATGCAGGAGAAATTCATAAGGGAAGCAATAATTATTCTGTGTATTATCAAGTAGCTCATCACATCTCTAAAATAGCGAGTCTATCACCCTATGTAAGTCTAGTCTCAAGTCGTAACGCGAAATAAAGGAATTAAACGAGCAAAGATAACTCAAATAGTACAATTATAGCATGGCGTGAACCTAAGTCTACCCGGACATAATTAGAAATTCTAGTATACGCACGAACACCTGTCACCTCATATGTGTGTAGATCCCACAACATGTAGCACATAAGAATATAACACATACATGATAAATACTCACTCATAGGGTTCGACAGGAGACTTACCTCGCTTAGAAGTTCCATAACCGGCTCCAACGCCTCTCTTAACTCTTCAATTCAAAGCCAAACGACCCGAAACTAGTAAAACAATGTGCATTTCAATCAAAATATACTCAAATGCATATAATTAATCAATTTATAACAATTCCCAACTCTGCTCAAAAAATCAATAAAGTCAACCCTCAGGCCCGCGTGCTTGGATTTCAAAAAAATTCGAAGATAAAATTTATTCATGACACTACAAACTCAAATATAAGATTTATTCTAAATTCCATGTCCAATTTCGTGGTAAAAATCTAAAAATACCGAATTCTAGGTTTTCTTAAAAATCCCACAAATTTCCATGTTAAATCCTTATAGAATCTGTGTAATTAACGTACAATATGCGGGAATTACATACTTTGCAATAGCTTATGAAAATATCCCCTTGAAGCTCTCCACAAATCGTGCAAACCAAGAGAGAAATGAGTGAAATGAGCAAAATTCCGACTTAAAACAATATGCGCAGACCCGTCCTTCTTCGCGGTCGGGGAACACCTTTGCAATCACGAAGGAAAAAAGTCACTACTTCAAAATTTACTCTACGCGTTCATGACCTTCATGTCGTGTTTCTGAAGCCTACTAACCCATGCCCTTCGAGTTCGCATCAGAAGCATCACGTTCTCGAAGGCTAAAAAGATCCAAGCCCAGCTCGCGTTCCTTCTCCGTGTTCGCGACTGCCCTGTCGCCTTAGCGTAGGTTCCTCAGACTCTTCTCCTCTTTCGCGACCACTGTGTCGCGTTCGTGTTGAGTAAAATTTCGACCAACCCCAAAAATCTTTCTTTGCGAACGTGATAACCACCATTTGTTCGCGATGAACGACACTAGAACCAGCATCAGCAACAACAAAACATAGGGAAATGACCTGAAACCATCCCAAAATACACCCGAGGCCCCCAGGACCCCGGCCAACCACACCAAAAAGTCCCAAAACATGATATGAACCTGCTCGAGGTCTCAAATCACACCAGAAAACATCAATACTATGAATCGATGAGCGAAACCTTTCTTTAAATTTTCAAACTTCGACGACTCGTCTGAATCATATCAAAACATTCTGGAATGACGCCAAACATTACGCGTTAGTCATCAATCACGATACAAACTAGTTCCAAGGCTCGGAATCTCAAACGGACATCGATAACACTAAAGTCCACTTCAAACCAAACTTAGAAAATTCTAAAACATTCAAAATGCCAACATTCCACAATAAGCGTCGAAATGCTCCCAGGTGACCCGATACTCAGCCCGAGCATACTCCCAGGTCCGAAATCATCATACGAACCTATAGGACCTTCAAATCCCGATTCCGATGTCGTTTACTAAAAATTCATATCTTAGTCAAATTCTTCCAGCTTAAAGCTTCTGAAATTAGAATTTTCCATCTAAATCAACTCTATACTTCTGGAAATTTGATTCCGACCATACGTTCAAGTCATAAAACATGAAGTGAAGCTACACAAGGCCTCAAACCACCGAACAATGCTATAGAGCTCAAAAAGACCAGCCGGGTCATTACACGAAACTCAGTAAACTAGCAGTAATAGCAGCAAATACCAGCCCAAGAAACTCATAAATAAAAACCCAGAAAATAAACTCCAAAGTCTTTAGTGTTTCTGGAACATTTTTCTCTAAAAAATCTTGCTTATAAAACTCAGTTTTCAACTGCTCATCTAATGCTTATGTTGTTGTCCTTTTCTCTCTTAAGTTGTGTTTTCTTTGAGTGTAAAGGATGTGTCTAAGTGTGTTAGAGTATGTGTGTTAAAATATGGAAAGAGAACCTCTTAAGTACGAAATAAAATCAACTTTTGGACATATTTTGGTTCACCAAAAATCTGTCCAAAAGGACTAATGTTTTGTGTGCTTAAACAATCCCTTTTCACCAAAAATCTGACACAAAGCAAAGTAGTTGTACTTCAAGCATGCTTCAAATAGAAAAATCAAACTAACATGTACTTATTTTATGATTAACATATCTAAATTTCAGCTTTACACCAAATCAGTACCACTCTATTTGATCCAAACCAAAAACAAGAAGCAAGTAACTAGAACTCAACTAAATACCACAAACATGTAACTAGACCTTAAACTACACTATTAATCGATCAAGAGAAATCAGATCCTAACAAAATTAAGGCCAAGCTAAATGCTTATTAAATAGTGAAGCAATTAGAAAAACTAACTAATCAAATACAAAATCAGAAATACTAAACATGAATTAGTCAGAACTTAAACCAAACAAACTACAATCAAACACAAAGGAAAAAATAGAAATAAAATTTCTAGAAGCCTTCAATCTGATTTACAAACTAATTGTTCTATCCGAAAATGACCTAAGCATACAAACAACTAATGCTGAAATCTTAGTTAATTAGCACGGCGAGCTGAACATGGACTAACAGAAACTGAAATTGAAGTTATGATTTACGAACTTGAACCTAAAACTAACTTCAAACACTACTAGCATAACTTATGAGATAGGAATCCGATTGAGATAAAGAACTAAAAGAACGAACAATATAATAATTCAAAATCAAAAAATGACGACTAATATCACTAATTAAGAGGAATAAAATAGCTTAAACTAAACAAACAAAAACAATCTCAAAATTAGTCAACAAACAAAAATATAAAATCGATGAACAAGGGATTTAGATTTTACCTAAATGCTCGAGCTTCAAACCAGTAGTACAACACAACTATACGGCGAATGATTTTCATGCCTTTTTTTCTCGATGACAAACACTGCAAAAATACAAACTTTGGCGAAACAATTTGATTCCAGCACTGTGTGAAAGAGAAAGAGAGGCTATGAAGTCGTGTTCATGCTGGAACAGAGGCTCAATAGTGGCAGTGGGGTGGCAGGCCGGAATTCGGCCTGGTTTTGGCGGGGTTTAAAGGTTTTGGGGCATGGAATGGAGAAGAAGAGAGTGAGAGGAGGTCGGTGGTGTAAAATGTTTGGAGTTTGGGGTGGTGAGCGGCGGCTAGGGTTTTGGTTAGGCTTAGATTTATGAAGATTGAAAGGGGATAATGGGGATTTGGGGTTCGTATTGGTGTAGATTATGAAGAGGGGAAGAGAACGGTGTAAAAATTAGGTGCTTTGGTGGTGCTCCGTCAACGGTGGCGATTTTAGGCCGGTGGAGATAGGCGGCGTGCAGTTGGTCTTGAAGAATAGAGGAGGGAGGAAGAATAAAGAGACAAGGGGGATAATGGGGGAAATTTTCGGCCTCTTTCGGCTTTAAATAACATAAGTGAAGATTATATTAGGACTGTTTGATCAAAGGGCTATGTATGGGTGAGATTTAATCCCTGATTTATTAACAGAAACAACGTAGTTTCACGCTGAAACTATGCCATTTTACTTACCTCTCTAGACAACCTCATCTGGACTGGGTCAATGCCATTGGGCCACTTATTTGGTCCGATTTTTCCCCCATTCCGATTAAAAAAATGCAACTAGCCCAAACTCTTATTGCCTTCTTAATTAAATTATAATCAAAACTCCTAAAACCTGCACATACACACATAATAAACATAAAAGAAGAAAAGATCCAAAAGTAGGCATTTACAGTGATCATAAAAATTTGTTGGTCAAAATTTCACCTCATACCACTTGTAAGTAGCAACCATAAAATAGATTTGACCAAGTGAATATTTATAAATAGAAGAAGGAGTTCAGAACAAAAATGTGGTTATTTTGGACTCAAAGAATCAAAATGTATGGAAAAAAAATTGGTGACAATAATATATATAACGCCCTTTTAAAGGGCGATATACCTTAACGGCCATTTTTCCAGTTAAATATAGCGCCCTTCTAAAAGGCGCTATATATAAAGCCCTTACTCCGTAAGGGGTTACTATATATATATATATATATATATATTATATAGGCCCACCAATAATTCTTATGGGTTTAACTAACATAACAATAATTTAACTAGGTATAACACCCATATTTAAGGCGCTATAACTCAAATAATTGTACCCCTCGAACTGGTTTTTTCCTTATTTAAAGAAGTTAAGGATTTTGTAAAAATCCATTCATAAATATTCTCAAGTCTTTTGAAATATTTCTTCGTTAAGTTATTTTTGTTTTTGTCATAATGTCTGAAGAGCAAAAAATTAGGGTTTTATTATATTGGGGGTGAGGTTGTGTTGGCAAATAACACAGTAAGCTATAGTTTATTACCACAGTGTTATGTTAAGTTTCCACTTACAATGGAGTACGATATATTGGTATCGTTGTTATGTAAGAAAATGAGTGTGAGAAAACGTTCGTTGAATGTTAAAGTAACCGAAGATATTTGTATTTCTTACTCCGTAAGGGGTTGCTTGTTAAGCTGAGTTTAATATCGAAGATGATGAAACTCCGAGAGATTTTTTGAGGACTCCGGATGAATACCGAGAATTTCTTGTGATAAAAATGTTAGAAATGTACGTCAAGGCTAAAGATGTTTGCAATAATGAGGTTGCGTAAAGTAGGGATATTCCTCACTCATCGGGTGGTTATTTTGAAGAAATTTAGCTGAACAGGTTCAGGCTGAAAGAGTTTGGTCTGATCTAAACTTATCTCTACGGGCGTATAAGGAGCGAGGAGATAATTTCTCTCCTAGTTTACATAATCCACAAGATGAATGATAAATTTTAATTTTCCTAGGAGTTATGATGTTTATTTTTTATGTATAGAATTGTATTAACACTCATATATCCCACAGGTAGTACCAGCCAGATATGAATTTTACAAGTAATGAACCAATGCCGAGTTGGAATATGCCTAGTTCTGGTGTGTTGGATCATGGTGGTCCGTCCGAGAGTCATCACCAACAGGATAATGTCCATCGGATGTCAACACATTATGATTTGTAGTGAAGTGATAAAGCTATAAGTTTGGATCAATTTGAGTAACTCATTATTTTGTTGAATGTGCAGTGAAAACGAGCAACTTGAAGGTCCTATCCTTGCTCAATTGCCCGAAGACAACATATTTAATAGGGATCTGGCAAATGCGCAGTGTCAGGAAGAGAATAGTGATTATGGAAACAATGTCGATGAGTCTGGAGATGGAACACCCTTCCCTGATGAGGGTGATGATGAGAAGGAAGGGAATGTTGAACCTGATTTGACGAGGGAGCAAGCTCCACCTCCCCTTAGACCAAGAGTGTACGAGTCCCACGTGTCGTTTCATTCAAGGAAGATTCCCTAACTTGATCATTTTCCAAGTATGCCGGATGTGGATTCCCTCAAAAGGGATATTAACAAAATTTTGGCAGCAATGTGGGATATATCTTGAGCGACGGTGCTGTCAAAGGGCATGCTTTTTCCTGATAAAGCGAGCCTAAGTAGGGCAGTGCAAATGTACAACATAAAAGAGTGTCGTGAGATCATGGTGGCAGAGTCATCTCAAGATGTATACAAGGTGGTCTTCCGTAGATGGTTTACGGGTTGTAATTGGATGTTACGTGCAAAGAAGAAGAAAAAAAAATATGTGGGTTGTAGGCAAATACATTGGCACCCACAACTGTGAAATGGACACATTCAGTGTGAATTATTTTTACTTGAATGTTGACTTGATTTCTCTTGTCTTGATTCCACACATTGAAGCATACATAAGGTACAAGATCAAAGAGTGTATAACAACTGTCAGCCAGGATTATGGGTGTACCATTACCAAAAGAAAGTCATTTCTCGGGTGCAAACGTGCGTTTGAAATTGTTTATGGTAACTGGGATAAGTCCTTTGCATCTCTACCCAGGTACATGGAAGCATTGCAACACTTTAACCCCGGGACTATTGTTGAATGGAAGCTTGAGCAGAATCCGGGAATGCTAGAACATATATTCAAATATATGTTATGGGCATTTAAACCAGCAATTGTCTTTGTCGCTTGGCGAAAGGTTCTCCCACTAATCCAGCAACAATGGTGGTATTCTTTGGACCATTCCAAACTTAGGGACTTCGTGCCTCATTTCCTGTAAAACAAATAAGGTTAGATCCTTTCCCCCTCCAGATTCGACTACTTATACATCAGTGATTAGCATATTGGCAATTATTTCTCCAAATTAATGCACAGATCGTGGTTGCGTCGGTTGGATTACGGAAACCCTGGTGGACTTTTGGACAAGGATTTTCCTAAAGGGTTATTATATGGACAACATATTAACCCTGGCTAGGTTTGACCATGATGCATGTACATAAATCATAGTAAGGTTTCTATAGACGTCTAGAATGGTACCCTCAAGCGGACAACTTAAGGGGGAAAGGCACGGAACCGTCGACTGCACCGCTGATCGACTAGTTTTACCGCAAATAAGTCTTTCCGAATTCAAAGGGATGATATATAGGAAGAGCGTAAGCACTCATCAAGCGTTGCTATTGTATTGATTACGCACGAGTGGAATATGCTGTTGAGCATGATTTATGCAACAGAAAATAGCACGTTGTCACGTTGTTGCACATTAAAAATAATAAATGCGGTATTTAATAATTGAAAAGGCGTTTAAAAAAAATGAAAGAAAATAAAGAGACAAGTCAGTTTCCATAATAAAGAGTAATAATACAAGAAAGAGAAATCGTAAATGCTAGGCAAATAAATTCTCATAAAGTGGGAAAGGGAAAGGGTGTGCAAGTATTAACAGAATAAAGCATGCTTAAAGACTAATTCACAAAAATCAGGTTCGTTATGGTAGGATCCTAAGGGTTATCCCTAGCGGAGTCGCCATGCTGTCGCGCCCCCTTTTTTTCTCGCGAAATCGGGTTTCGACATTTCTTAGACAACTCCCTTCCTTTTGGGATGGGATATGTAATTTGAAGAGTCTCCACCTAGCAGATTAAGGTACATTAGGGCACCTAGAGTAATTAACTCATGAACTAGTTTGCATCACCAGAGATCGGGTAAGGGCTCGAAATTACCTTAAGGAGAAGGTGTTAGGCACCCCTCGAGGTCCACAAAGGTGGTTCCCGGCCGAAATTAATTAAGCGAATTAGTTTTTAAAGGAAAATAGATCAATTTAGACAACTATTATTTTAAGACAAGAATTAAAGGGGTCCTAAGTTTTTTAGCCTATAGGATCATTTCCATGCAATACTTGGTAACTTTCCCCAGGTTGGGGTGCTACACATAGTATTAGCACACATGTCATCATATCCTTTACTATCCAATTACTATCTTTCAGTTGTTACTTAAGCGTTCTAGTAGCTTCTAACTCGTGCCTTATGTGTGCACTACCCGTCCTTTTCCTATGGTCCTGGAGGTGTTTAGGACCTCTATTTAAGGTGGTTATGGACTGACCTAGGTTGCTTAAAATGAGAAAAAAACTAGGAGATAAACAAAATTCAAATAGGACTATCACAGAAGAGCAACTAAAGGCTCATGTTAACCTGCGCAAATAGTCAACAAACGCACGCAGTTCAATCAGCAAATTTCATTAATTTAGGACCCTATAGGCAGGATATCTAGGTGAGCAGAAACAGAATGTAGAGAAGCAGTTTGTTTAAGGAGAGCATCGGGACCTATCAATTTGCCTACTATTTTTTATTAAATTCTGAATCTGGGAAAATTTCAAGCAGCAAGAGATCACAGTTTTAGGCCCAGAATTCTTAATAAACCTACAGGTTTGCCTAGGTGATAACCAGAACAGAATCCTATAGGCATGGTATCTACAACTGTCAATTACAGACCTATAACAACGAGTTACTGATTTTAACAGACATGTTTTTTTCTCTTTAGATCCTATAGGCATGCTTTTTACTTTTGCAGAATTAGTTAACTACTATAGGCATGATTTCTAAGTGTTCAAACTGATTACAAGCATGTTTTCTAAACTTACAACTGATTTACCCTATAGGCATGATATTTATTAGTTTAAATCCTATAGACATGATTTCTAGGTTTTGAAACTGATTCCTTTTATTCCTGTAGGCATGGTATCTAAGTTGAAACTGATTTTTATTTCCTATAAGCATGATATATATTAATCACATTGGGCAGAATTCTTAAAGCAAATTGCCAGGAAAGTTTATTAACTCAAACAAATAGAATCCTATATACATGACCACTAGTGCACATTGAGATTAGAAATATGTGTATATCCTAAGAACATGGATTCTAATGCAAAATTACCAAAAAGACCTATAGACAGTGTCTCTAATTTTCATGATCACAAACAGTCAAGAAAAAACATCCTATAGAAACCATTTCTAAACCACTAATAAGACTCACACAATCAACACAGTAACCCTATAGACAGGTGTCACGCCCCGAAATCCCACCCTCGGGTTTTGATGGCGTCTAACGTTGAACTCGCTAGACAAGCCAACGTATGTAGCTAAACTAGCATAAAAATCTCAATTATTTTTTTTGAATAAGCTAAACAATTCGAAATTTAATCAGCAGAATAAATACAGTTTAATCTAAATAAAGACAATCACAATATCTCGACGCAAAGTTTCCCAAAACCTGGAGTCACAAACTCACGAACTGTCTATAAGAGTGATAAATAAAAATTTGAAAGGAAATACATGTATGTCTCTGAAGCTGGAAGAAAAATAAGACAGAATCGAAGACAAAGGGGATGGAAGAGACGTGAAGGCCCACGAACGCCAGCGGGTATACCTTGAAGCCTCTATGATAAGCTGGAAGACACTCCCACTAATGATGTCCTCCGGGTCCTGCTGCGTAATCTGCACAACATAAAAGAAGTGCAGGTGTAGCATCAGTACAACCGACCCCATGTACTGAGTAAGTGCTCAGCCTAACCTCGGGGAAGTAGTGACGAGGCTAGAACCAGACTACCAAATAAACATGTGCAGTTCAAATAAATATAGCAGAATCTAAACCAAAATATAATTACGGGGAGAACATGTTGGGGGTGAGAGGTAGCAAATACTAAAATGAAAGAAACGAAAACAACAGTCTGAAATATCTGAAAATAATAACGGGAAATGACAACACAGATTAAACAGTGAAAGATGCGGCACGACATGTCCCCTCGTGCATAATAACAATATAAAAATACGGCACGGAATGTCCCCTCGTGCATAAATAATATAAACATGGCACGTAATGTCCCCTCGTGCATAAATAATATAAACATAGTACGGAATGTCCCTTCGTGCTTTAACACTCTTCCTCACCCAAACAGCAATCACAAACAAGGGAAAGGAATTAGACAGAGTGAAAATAGAAATCCCGGCAAGGGAACATCAGTTAAACAATTAAATCCCAGCAAGGGAATATCAATTAAATAATCAAATCCTGGCAAGGGAACTATACAATGATGACCCGGCAAGGGTATAATTCAATAACACTTTCTCTTTCTTTCACTTTCATTTCCATGATTTATTCTATTACGTGAGTCAACGCCCCAAAAGATGTAATTATCTCATATATCTTCATTATTCGTTTTTACAATTTGAGCCAATGCTCCAAAGACATAATATCTCATATTTATTTATTATTCAATTCACAATTGGAGCCAATTATCCAACAGAGTTTACAGAATACAATTTCCTTCACAGCATATAGAATCATATATTAAGCATGGCAATTATCACGGAATCAGAATATTCACAATATAAGGACTCACGGTCATGCTAGACACCGATGTATAGATACTCGTCACCATGCCTATACATCGTAATTGACAATTAGCAAGTAGCAAATTATACTCAAATCATATTTGCTCAAGCTAAGGTTAGACCGAACACTTACCTCGGGTCCGAAGTATAGCAATCAACCCTCTAACACCGCTTTTCGTTTAGAATTTGACTCTGGGATGGTATTATCTAGGCATAATTAACTCAAGTATATCAATAAGGATTCAAATATTCAATTACATGGCCTAATTATCCATTTCCTAGCATACTTCAAATTTATCAAATTTCGACCCCGGGCCCGCTCGCTCGGATACTCAAAACTTTCGAAGCAAACACTCACCCAAGGCCTAGGTATCATAAATATACGATTTTTACTTGATTTCACTGCCAATTCACAAAAAATTCTAAGGTGATTACAAGTTCTAGGTTACTATCTAATTTCTTTAATTTTTGCACTAATTTGTGTAGTTAATTAGGCTAAGATACATGCATCAAACAAATTTATGGGTGGAAATTACTTACCTTGCAAGACCAGGCCTAAAGCTCTTAAAAATGGTGGAAATCGCCTAAGGAAGGAGGTGAGAAATGAGGAAAATGGGTTTAAAACCCGTACTTAAACTCACTGCCTGAACAGTGATCGCACCTACGATGGCTGGGACCGCACCTGCGGTCTCGCTCCTGCAAGAAATGCGACGCACCTGCGATATCGCTCTGCGAGAAAAGCGATGCACCTGCGATCTCGCTCCTGCGAGAAATGCGACGGACCTGCGATGGCTGCACAGGTCACTGGTGATCGCACCTGCGATGCCAGGGACCGCATTTGCGATCTCGCACCTGCGATGCTAGGGAACTGCACCTGCGGTCACACCAGAGCAGGTGCACCAGCAGCTAAGTTTGCTGGTTTTTAGCCCCGTTAGGTGCCCGAAAGGCACCTGGGCCCACCCGAGCCCTAATCCAAATATACCAACGGGTTCCAAACCTAAAGAACCAAACTTAGGAATTTTAAGCTTTCTAACTTCGCTAAAACGTGCCGAACTGACCTATACATCTCGGAACGACACCAAATTTCACAGATTACTCACACAACATCCTACGAACTTGCCCGTGCGATCAAATCGCCAAAACAACATCATATACACCAAATTAAGACTCAAAGTCAATGAATCCTATCAAATTTCATAACATATCAAGTATTCCATTTTTACGTCTGAAACACTTCAAACGAAACCCGATTTCACCCAAACTTTACAGAAAAGACCTAAACCATAGATAAGACGTGTACCGGGCGCCGGAACCAAGATATGGGCTCGATACCATCACTTTCTAATCAGATATCATTTTCAATTTCCTTAAATATTTTCAGAAAATAATTTCACTCAAAATTTCATTTCTCGGGCTTGGGACATCGGAATTCGATTTCGGGCATATGCCCAAGTCCCATATTTTCCTACGGACCCTCCGGGATCGTCAAATCACGGGTCCGAGTCCTTTTACCCAAAATGTTGACCGAAGTCAAATTTATTCATCTTACTATCAAATCATGGCATTATTCACAGAATTTCATATTTAAGTTGTCCGGCTACGCGCCCGAACTGTGCACGCAAATTGAGGTAAATACGAAGGAGGTTTTCATGGCCTTGGGAGTACGGGATGGGTGATAACATAGGTGATGACCCTTTTTGGGTCATCACATTCTCCCCCTCTACAAAAATCGTTCGTCCTCGAACGGACAGAAGAAAGAAGTACCTGAGTCAGGAAATAAATGAGGGTAACGGCTCCGCATATCGAACTCGGACTCCCAGGTCGATGCCTCAGGAGGCTGACCTCTCCATTGAACCCGAACAGAGGGGAAACTCCTGGATCTCAACTGACGAACCTGCTGGTCCAGGATGGCTACCGGCTCCTCCTCATAAGATAAGTCCTTGTCCACTTGGACAGTGCTGAAATTTAACACGTGGGCTGGATCACCGTGATACCTCTGAAGCATGGACATATGAAAGACTGGATGCACCACTGATAAGCTAGGTGGAAATGCAAGTCTATAAGCCACCTCTCCCACTCGATCAAGGATCTCAAATGGACCAATGAATCTAGGGCAAAGCTTGCCCTTCTTCCCAAATCTCATCACGCCCTTCATAGGCGACACTCGGAGCAATACTCGCTCACCAACCATGAAAGCCACATCTCCAACCTTGCGATCTGCATAACTCTTTTTCCTGGACTGAGTTGTACGAAGCCTATCCTGAATTATGCTGACCTTGTCCAAGGCCTCCTAAACCAAATCTGTACCCAACAACCGAGCCTCTCCCAGCTCAAACCACCCAACTGGAGATCGACACCGCCTACCATATAAAGCCTCATAAGGAGCCATCTGGATACTCGACTGGTAGCTGTTGTTGTAGGCAAACTCTGCTAAAGGCAAGAAATGATCCCATGATCCTCCAAAGTCAATGACACAAGCCTAGAGCATATCATCCAATATCTGAATAGTCCGCTCGGACTGCCCATCCGTCTGAGGATGAAATGCGGTGCTCAACTCCACCTGGGTGCCTAACTCTCTCTGAACTGCTCCCCAGAAACTCGAGGTAAACTACGTGCCCCGATCCGAAATGATAGATACCGGTACACCATGAAGGCGAAAAATCTCCCGGATATAGATCTCAGCTAACCTCTCGGATGAATAGGAAACTGCCATAGGAATGAAATGCGCTGACTTGGCCAGCCTATCAACAATGACCCAAACTGCATCGAACTTCTTCTGGGTCAACGAAAGTCCAGTAACGAAGTCCATAGTGATCCTCTCCCACTTCCACTCAGGAAGCTCAATCCTCTTAAATAAAGCACCAGGCCTCTGATGCTCATACTTAACCTGTTGACAATTCAAACACTGCACCACATATGCCACAATATCCTTCTTCATTATACACCAACATTAATGCTACAACAAATCCTGATACATCTTCGCGACGTCCGGATGAATAGAGTACCGGGAACTATGGGCCTCTTCTAAAATCAACTCACGAATCCCATCAATATTGGGCACACAAACTCGCCCATGTAATCTCAAAACACAATCAGCCTCTAAGGTCACCTGCTTGGCACCTCCACGCTACACCGTGTCCCTAAGGACACACAAATGGGGATCATCAAATTGCCGATCACGGATACGCTCCAATACTAAAGAACGAGCAACTGTACAAGCCAACACTCGACTAGGCTCAGAAATATCCAACCTCACAAATC
>MDKI01144190.1:0-33196 GCA_005239505.1 Nicotiana paniculata | reverse complement strand
ATGAGAGATTTCACCCAAAACTTGTCTTGTCTTGTTCTTCATTATTTCTTAGCATTCTAACATAAATATATTAAATGATAACGTAGAGACTTGTATGAGAGAGAGTTTCTTCAAATTGAGTCAGCTATGTAGGATCAACATTCATCAAATTTCAGGAGTTCATACATTTTTTTAATAATTAAAACATAAATTTTGAATTAATATTTATTTGAATAAATACTCATTGAGTCGAGGTGCAACTTTCATAATGGACAAAATTATAACTTAACTTACTTTTCTAATATTTATGACTTTAAAATTAATTAAATTTTACATATTAAACCTTTCATTATTAAGCTAGGTAAGAAATGTTAATATGTAATAATTTAAAATCGATTAACATTTTACCTCATATAAACAATACTAATTGAAAATAAAACCTTTGTGTAATACTCATAAATTCAAGATGGCAACAGTTTTATATGTGCCTTCAATTGATTTCTTATTAACTTGAAATATAGAGACATAAAATCACATATTACTTAAAACATTTTAATACAATAATGTATAAATTAAATTTGTTTTAATGCGCAATAATTAAATATACATTTTAAAAACTCTTATTTTTAATCATACAAATAATTAATCCACGTTCAATTAAGCACCCAAAAAATTTAATAGCATATTTAATCATATTAAACCGTATAAGACTAAATCTACATTGTTGAAGCACAAAAATATTATACTAATGTTAATTGACTTTTTATCATTTAAAAGTAGATTTCATATTGAATAAGAATATAGTATGTATATTTTAATATTTATGACTTTAAAACTAATTAAAAATTTTCTTATTAATTTTTTTATATTAATTAAATATATGTATATAAAATGTCAAAAATATATATACACGCTCAATGAATTCAATAATTTTTCGTAGTAATTTATTCGTCCTAATAAGTTTTCATATTTTACGAATGTTGTTTTTGCCGAGCATTCGACAAAGTTATGTAAACATAAAATATTTTCTCATTTCAGCAACTAAAACTCTGCACATGGATAATATTGACACCTTTGAATGGAGATAAGTGAGAAAACATAAGATTTAATTTTTGAATTTATGTTATTTGACAAATCTTTAGTAAAAAAAGGATTCTAATTACTCTTGTTTGTATCTTTTTGAATGAACTTGAGAATAGCTTTTAAAATATACTTTCTAAAACATTCTCAATTTTTCAAAGGTTTATGTGTTTTTACTGAAACTAAAATAAAAGCACGATAATTTGTAAAATTCAACCGATAAAATTATTAAATATTTAAGGTGAATATTGCTTTATTAAGTTAGCTATAAATGATCAATATAATAAATTTCAGAAGTTTATACTATATTTTATAGTTCAAATGAAATTATAAAAAAAAAAATTCTTGCAAAAAATACTCAATGAGATAAAAAAAAAACACACGCAATGCGCGTACACTAAGCCTAATTATATTAAAAATACGAATGCCCTTAAAAAATATCGTTCATATTTTTTACTCTCTAAATATAAAGTCACACTAGACAAAAAATCATTTCATTATTTCTCTAATAATTTAAAAAAATTATTTAAATATTTTTTAATATTTAGGAATACTCATTTAGTTATTCTCCTATTATTTAGGAATTTAATTTTTTTAATTCTTTTTAGATCTACAAGTCGCGCCTTTTCAAATCCATGTAGTATAAATTTATGAACTTTCAATTACCACTAGGAACTTTATACTCCTTATATGTTTAAGATGATCTTTTAATACTCCATTTAGTTTTAGATTTAGGATATTTTTTTCACTTTCTACCTCCACTTAAATTTCAAACATGATTTATCCTAGGAAAGTGACCACTTTGTAACTCATTCTAGATTTTGGGGGCTTTTTAAATAAAATTTTGACTCACTTAAATTTCAAGCACTTTCATTTTATACTAGCAAAGTTTCGATCACTTTGTAATCATTTTGGGTTTAGATTAATTTTTTATAATTTATTAGGTAAAAAATAAGCATTTTGAACTCCTTTTTGTTTTAGGGGTCTTTATTTTTTTTTTAAATCTTTATTTATTTTAACTATATATAATTTACCTTACATAAATATTTTCTTGTTTCAATTATATTTGTAATGCTTCTATAAAAAAAGCTTTACTATTCTACTTTTTTTATTATCAAAAATTACAAAGTTTTACTTTAGAAAGTGTCAAAAAATTTGCAATGAACAAAATAGTAATTTAATTATTTTTTGAATATTTAGGACCTTAATTGTTTCTTATATATTTAGGACGTCAAATAATTAAATATATGTATAAATTTTTCCCTTTTTCTGATTATGTATACCTTATTTGTAAAAGAAAATCACGTTTTTAGATTTAGAAGCTTAAAATCCATATATTACAAATTCAATTAGGACTTGTAAGGCACGTAGGCCATATGCCTTGAAATCATACTTTTAGCTTCGAACATTATTTTTAGGTTCACGGGTCTTAATTATTATAGTTTTAAAAATTTTAATCCTTTTAATCAAATGTTATTCCTCTGGGTTTTGTATAATAAAGCAAGTATTAGAACAAACTAAAGGAAAGACTACTAGAATAGATCAAATTCCTAATCATGAGTAACACAATTATCATTTAAAACTTATAAATTTTTGTTAATTCTTGTATTATAACGTTAACACATCTTTTAAATAATATTTATGTTATTTTTAAAAAATTATTCTCATTATTACGAGGTAACGCCAAGCGAACGTACAATAAGATGCAACACACGTACTCTCCATCTGTTGATACTACAAGAAGCTCCTTAACAAAATTTTATTCACATATTTTATCCTTTAAAATAGCTTTCATATTAGTCAAAACTATAATTTAATTAATTCTATTATCTTAAATTTTAAAATCAAATAAAATTTTAATTATTAATTTCTTATTTTAACTATATAGAAACTTCTAATATTTGGAACTATACATCGCAAATAAATTTTCTTTCGCATATTTGACATAAAACTTTACTCTCTAGAATATTGTTACTACCGTCTTTTTTTATCTAACATTAAATGTTAACATTTTACTCCTATGATTAATTTTTTTTAGTAATTTACATGTATTTTTTCCCGCAATAATATACATTGATATTTACTTTTAATATATTTTGCTAAAATATTCGGCATTTTAGTAAATGCATCATAGCAAACTTAATCAAATTATTCATCTTTGTAGGTCCAATTATTGTAACTCTAACTATTGAATTAATTTAATAAACAAATGTTTGCATCTACTTTAATGTTCATTACAGTTTTACATAACTTGTTCTTTTTTACATAAATTTTAATTATTGACGCAATAAACACATGCAACGCACGTAATTCTTTTTTAAAAAGTAAGAAACAGAAGCACAAAATCTTTTCGAGATGGGAAAGTATAAGACGTGTAGAAAAAGGATGGCTAGGCGATAACTTGTGTCTTGTCTGCTTCACAGTGATCTCCCTTTCTACACAAGATTATGCTTCGCCTCTTCTAATTTATGGAAGAGGGTGTATGTCAAATTTTTAATTTTTGAATTCAGACAATAATTTTGATGTTTTAAAATAAAATTTGTATATTTTGAGAACTACATATGACCTTTAAATCACAATAGTTAATACTTCAGAATATTTAAAAGTATACTTGGAAAAAATATATATCGAAACTTTATTCTAACTCTCCGAGTAATAACGCACATAAATTGCAACAACAACAACAAATCCAATCCTACAAGTGGAGTTTGGGAAGGTAATGTGTAGACCTTACCCTTACCTTGTAAAGATAGAGAGGTTATTTTCGATAGACCCACAACTCAAGAAACATTAAAAAGTAAGCAATAAACCATAGCAACAACAAAGTAATAAGATAACGGATCGGAAGTGAACGATACAACTAGTAATAATAAAGATCTAAGAATAAGAAAACATAAGAATAACTAATAATGCTAGTAAGACTAGGAGAAACTCTCGATTACCTGTCTACTTGCAACCCTAATACTCGACCTCCACACCTTTCCATCAAGGGTAATGTTCTCGATAAGTTGAAGCAATGTCATTTCTTGCCTATTTTTGATAATTTAAAATTTGAACGCCCTTTTGAGACTCTTCTTTAGTTCTTTAACTATTAACATGTCCTCAATCTTGATTTCTTTAGTAAATTTTTGATAATTTAAAGTTTGAACGCCCTCTTGATCACTAGCCCTTTTCATTAAACAAAACTAGAAATTTTAAGGTGTTTCACATGCTTAATCAAACACCTTCCTTTTTCATAGCACCTATTTGGTGAAGAAATCTCACTCTTTTCGGTGCTTTCTTTTTCTTTAGAACTTATTTTTGTTTATACTTGGATGATAAGTCATCATAATCATTAAGTTTTCAATAAGTTAAACCTGAATTTTATCGCTAGTGATTAACATACAATAATGCCTCCATTGTGTCCAAATCCCGGGTCTGCCTATGCATCCAGAGAGGGACCAGACTACCTGATATATCAGATTCATTGTTTTAGTAGCTTGCTATCACAATATGGAATTTTCACTTTCGAGACCGTGATGACGCCTAACATTTCACTTGCTAGGCAAGCCAACGTTAGAGAATCTTTAAGCCAATTTTAATCAATTCAAATAAATAAACCAATTAAACCGAAATAAAACTGAAACGAGGTACGAAATGACATAAAAACAAATAATATCTACGTACAACCCGGATCTGGAGTCACAAGTTCACGAGCTTCTAGAGTCTCTACAAATAGGGTTTGAAATAAGTAAAACTCTTTCAAATGAAAAGAACAGTAAATAGGGGAAATGGAAGGGGACGTCAAGGTCTGCGGACGCCAGCAGATCTACCTCGAGTCTCCAAATGCTAATCCGAGCTGATAAAGCACCTCACGTACAGCTGGGACCAGTACCAAAATCTACATATATTATGAGTAAAATCGACCCAATGTACTCCGTAAGTGTCGAGCCTAACCTCGACGAGGTAGTGACGAGGAAATGACAGGACACACACGTAAATAAACCTGTACAAATGGAAATATATGTACAACATACCAACAAATAAAGAACCTATACTGCATCGAACTTCTTCTCGGTCTGTGGGATTCAACAACAAAATTCATAGTGATACGCCCCCACTTTCACTTAGGAATCTCTAACTTCTAAAACAAACCACCAGGTCTCTGATGCTCACACTTTACTTGCTGACAATTTAGACACCGAGCTACTTATGGAACTATATCCTTCTCCACCAATAATGTTGCATCTATATTGGGGATACAAATACGACCTTGCATCCTCAAAACTCCATCATCTCCAACAATAACCTGCTTGGCATCACTGTGTCCCTACGGAAAAGCAAATTAGGGTCATCATACTGCCGCTCCCTAATGCGCTCAAATAAGAAAGACCTAGCAATTGTACAAGTTAGAACATGACTGGGCTCTGAAACATCCATCCTCACGAACTGATTGGCCAAAGCCTGAACATCTGATGCAAGTGGTCTCTCACTGACTGGAATGTACGCAAGGCTTCCCATAATCGCTGCCTTTCTACTCAAGGCATCGGCCACCACATTGGCCTTCCCGGGATGATACAAGATGGTGATATCTTAGTCTTTCAATAGCTCCAACCACCTCCTACGCCTCAAATTGAGATCCTTTTGTTTGAATAAGTACTGAGACTCCAATGATTCGTGAAAACCTCGCACGACACGCCGTAAATATAATTCCTCCAGATCTTCAGCGCATGAACAATGGGTGCCATCTCCAAGTCATGGACATGGTAATTCTTCTCATGGACCTTCAACTCTCGTGATGCATATGCGATCACCCTGCCATCCTACATCAATACTGCTTCGATCCCAACATGAGATACATCACAATACACCGTATAAGATCCTCAACCTGTGGGCAACACCAACACTGGTGTTGTAGGTAAAACAGTTTTGAGCTTCTGAAAGCTCGCCTCACACTCGTCGTACCATCTGAACGAGCACCCTTCTAGGTCAACCTGGTCAATGGGGCTTCTATAGATGATAACCCCTCTACAAACCGACGAATAACCCGCCAAATCCAAGAAACTCCAGATCTACGTAGCTGAAGTGGGTTTAGGCCAGTTTTGAACTGCCTCTATCTTCTTAGGATCCACCTGAATGCACTCTGTTGATACTACGTGCCCCAAAAAATCGACCGAGTCCCACCAAAACTTGCACTTTGAAAACTTGACATACAACTAGCAATCTCTCAGAGTCTAAAGTACAATCCGAAGATGTTGCTCGTGCTCCTCTCGACTGCGGGAGTAAATCAAGATATCATCAATAAACACAATCACAAAGGAATCCAGATAGGGATTGAACACCCGGTTCATCAAATCCATAAATGATCTGGGGCATTTGTCAACCCAAATGACATCACTAGAAACTCATAATGCCCGTACCGAGTCCAAAAAGAAGTCTTAGGGAAATCGAACGCCCTAATCCTCAACTGATGGTTGCAATATCTCAAATCAATCTTTGGAAAAACTTAGGCACCCTGAAGTTGATCAAATAAGTCATCAATCATCTGCAATGGATACTTGTTCTTGATGGTGACTTTGTTTAACTATTGATAATCTATGCACATCCTCATCGACACATCTTTCTTCTTTACGAACAACACATGCGCACCTCAGGGCGAGACACTAGGTCTAATAATTCCCTTATCAAGTAAATCTTGCAATTGTTCCTTCAATTCTTTCAACTCTGGCGAGGCCATATGGTATGGCGGAATAGAAATGGGTTGAGTGCCCGAAGCCAAATCAATACAGAAGTAAATATCTTTGTCAGGTGGCATCCACGACAGATCTGAGGAAACACCTCTGGAAACTCAGAATAACTGGTACTGAATCCATGGAAGGAACCTCCGCACTAGAATCACGGACATAAGCCAAATAATCTAGACATCCCTTCTCGACCATATGCCGAGACTTCACATAAGAGATAACCCTGCTAGTAGAATGTCTAGGAGTCTCCCTCCACTCTAATCGAGGTAACCTTGGCAAGGATAAGGTCACCGTTTTGGCGTGACAATCCAATATAGCATGATAAGGTGACAGCCAATCCATGACCAAGATGACATCAAAATCAACCATATCGAGAAGTAGGAGATCTACGCTAGTCTCGAGACTCCCAATGGTAACCACACACGAACGATGGACACGATATAAAATAGTAGAATCTCCCACGGGTGTGAACACATACACAAGATCACTTAAAGAATCACGAGGCACAACCAGATATGAAGCAAAGTAGGATGACACACGGGAATAAGTAGATCCCGGATAAAATAGAACTGAAGCATCCCTATGAAAAACTAAAACAATACATATGATAATAGTGTCAGGTGACTCAGCTTCAGGCCTGGCCGGGAAAGAATAACATCGGTGCTGGCCCCCACAACTCTGAACCATATCCCTGGGACGAACTCTAACTGGCTGGCCTCCACCTCTAACGACATGATCTCCTCCTCTAGCGGCCTGGCCTCCACCTCTATCTGCCTGACCCTTACCTCTGGCTGATCGAACGGACACTGAAGCACCCGGTGCCGGGACCATGGCACGAGAACCCTGCTACTATGAGCCGCCTGGTGCCCGAGGGAAAAATCTAGCAATGTGCCTCGGGTCACCACAAGTATAACAGGACCTCGACTACTGTAACTGTTGACCCTGTCGACCTGAGTAACCACCCTGAAAACTCTGGAGTGGAGGTACACTAATAAGAGTTGGTGGTGTACTGTAGGCTAGCTGATCAGGATGAGACATATGAGGGCCGCGACCACCTGAAGCACTGTGAGATGCCTGGAGCGCTGAATGATACAGCATGGGAGGATGGCCTCTACCAAAAGTACCCCTACCTCGAGAGGTGGTGCCACTGAACCCATATAAATGATGAGGTCTCCTATCAGATCCCTGCCCTCTCTCTTGTGCAAGAATAGCCTCGATCCGCCTGGAAACACTGGCAGCCGACTCAAAAGATATATCACCCACAGTCTCTTTGGCCATCTGCAGCCTGATAGGGTGAGCAAGTCCATGAATAAACCTCCTCACCCTAAACCTCCTCACCCCCTCTCTCTCTCTCTCAGTAGCAAGTAAAAGAAGAGCATGGCAAGCTAAATCCAAAAAATAGGTCTCATACTGAGTAACAGTCATACTGCTCAGCTGGAGACGCTCGAACTGTCGGTGGAAATCCTCTCTCAATGTGGTAGGGAGGAACTTATTTGGGAAGAGCTGATGAAACTGGTCCCAAGTAAGAGTAGGTGAACCAACTGGTCTGGTTAACATATAATCTCTCCACCATTTCTTGGCGGAACCCGTCATCTGAAACATAACAAAATCAACCCCATTGTTCTCAACTATCCCTATGTTCTGAAGCACCTCATGAAACCGGTCAAGATAATCATCTGGGTCCACAGAAGGTGCACCACTGATGTGAACTGGGAAGAGCTTGGTGAAATTTTCCAATCTCAATAAGCCCTCAGAAGACATGGCGTGCCAATCATCAGTCGGTGCCGCAACAACCGGCTGAACTACCCCAACTAGCAGGGCTGGTTGTGTCTAATATTGGGGAAGCATCTGCTCCTGAGTGTGAGTAGCGAGAGTCTATGCTCCCCTCTAGCCTAAGAGACGGCTGGTGCCACAGGAAATGTGCCGGCTTGGGCCACAATCTCCATAAGGCCCACCAAATGGACCAGAATGTCCTGAAGTACTAGGGTGGAGATGAACCCCTCCGGGACCTGAGTTGGCCCAATATGTACAGTCTGAGGTGGAACCTCCTCATCAAAATACACCTGAGGCTCCACTATGGTGCTTCTGCTCGAGCTCTGGGCTGAGCTCTGCCTCGGCCTCTAGCGCGACCTCATCCTCGTCCTCTACCCCTAGTAGGAGCTGCCACAGGGGGATTCGTCTAATGTCTAATTGAAGATGTTGCACGTGTTCTTGCCATTTGTTGGAGGACAAGAATATAAGAGTTAGATCAGCAATGATAGAGTAAAATCGCACGATAGAGAAGAAAAGAAGTGAAATTTGTTTCTAAACTTCATAGCCTCTGGAAGATAAGTACTGATGTCTTCGTACCGATCCTCCAGACTATACTAAGCCTGCTCGTGACTTGTGAGACCTAGGAAACCTAGTGCTCTGATACCAACATATCATGACCTGGGATTCCCACCTGCGGGACCGTGATGGGACCTAACATTTCACTTGCTAGACAAGCCAATGTTAGAGAATCTTTAAGCCAATTTTAATCAATTCAAATAAATAAACCAAATTAACTGAAATGAAACTGAAACGGGGTACTAAATGACATAAAAACCAATAATATCTAAGTACAACCCGGATCTGGAGTCACAAGTTCACGAGCTTTTAGAGTCTCTACAAATAGGATTTGAAATAAATACAACTGTTTCGAATAAACAGTAAATAGGGGGAATAGAAGGGGACTTCGAGGTCTACGGATGCCAGCAGATCTACCTCAAGTCTCCAAATGCTAATCCGAGCTGATGCACCTCACGTACAGCTGGGACCAGTACCGAAATCTGCACAAGAAGTGTAAAGTGTAGTATGAGTACAACCGACCCACTGTACTCCGTAAGTGTCGAGCCTAACCTCGACGAGGTAGTGACGAGGCTATGACAGGACGCCCACGTAAATAAACCTGTATAGATGGAAATATACGTACAACATAACAACAAAAGAATTAACAAGTTCCATTGGGAGTGGACATGCGAAATGGGATACAAGATACTGTAACTACAACAGAGAATGATAACAAGAACCAGTCAATAAACCTTCAACCGACAAAATGGACAAAACATAATGAATAAAACTGCATGGCATCACTCTTCGTGATTTTACTCTCAGCCTCACCATGAAACAATAATAATGACACGACATCACCCTTCGTGGTTTTACTCTCAACCTCACCATAAAATGATAAATATGGAACAAAATCACCCTTCGTTCTTTTACTCTCAATTTTATCATGAAACAATAGATACGACACAGTATCACCTTCATGCATTAACTCTCAAATATGTCATGGCATCACACTTCGTGTATTAACTCTCAAATACGGCATGACATCATCCTTCGTGCATTAACTCTCAAATACGACACGACATCACCCTTCGTGCATTAACTCTCAAATATGGCATAGCATCACCCTTCGTGTATTAACTCTAAAATACGACACGACATCACCCTTAAAGAATTAACACTCATCTTACCATGTAACAATGAACATATAACAAAAGGGAGATAGAATAAGCAAGATCAAGTCTTATGTAAACAATGGTTCCACAATACCAATCTCTACTTCAGATGTCATGATCAAAGAAAGAAAGAAATTACAAGGAACAAGTCTCACCCGCAAGCTTTAACCCAACAACAACGCGTAAGTACTCATCACCCCACGTATACATTAAACCCAATATCTAAACAAGTAGCACGTAGCAAACAAGTCATATTCCCTTAAGTCAAGGTTAACCACGATACTTACCTTGCTATAAAGAAAAACTCAAAGCTCAACCACGACTTTTCCTTTCAAACAAGCCTCTGAACCAACCAAATCTAGCAAATTAACAACCAAACGATTCAAAACAAGCCTTAGGAACTACCCACAAATGAAAAGGTTCAATTTAGGTCATTATTGAAAAGTCAACTCTCGGACCCGCTTGGTCCAAACTCGAAATTCGAACCAAAACTCGATTACCCATTCACCCAAGTCCAGTTATGTAATTTGTTTCGAAATCTGACCTCAATCTGAGGTTTAAATTTTAATTTTACAAAAATATCTAATTCTTCCCAAACCCCCAATTTCCATCATAAAGATCCTCGATTTTAGGTTGAAATCTTATGTAATGGAAGATTTAAAGAAAATAGGTTAGAATCACTTACCAATGAATTGGGAAGAAGGGCTCTTAGGAAAATTGCCTCTAGGGTTCTTTCGGTCTGAAAATTTGAAAGAATGAGAGAATTCCCGTCTAACTCAGCTTTTGACCAGGCGCAGATGTCGCAATTGAGACCTGGGGTTCGCAATTGCGAACACCGTAAATGCGAGAAACCTTTCGCAATTGAGAAGGTCCCCCACCTCTGCTATCATCGCATTTGCGATGATTTGTTCGCAAATGTGAACTGTGGTCCTCCGCATCTGCGACCTTTGATCGCAAATGTGAACCGTGGCTGACCTACCCCTATTCGCAAATGCGGAGATTTTTTCGCAATTACGACCTAAGCAGGAAATTGGGTTCTTCGAAATCACGAACAATGACCTCGCAATTGCGAGGTCAGAGACTTGCACTAGAACTGAAGCACACCAACATTGTTTTTAAGTCCAAACTCACTCTTGGCCTATCCGAAACTCACCCGAGCCTTCGGGGCTCCAAACCAAACATGCACATAAGTGCAAAAACATCATGCGAACTTGCTCGCACGATCAAATCGCCAAAATAACACCTAGAACTATGAAGCAGACACCAAATCAAATGAACTTTTCAATAAAACTTTAGAACTCCTATTTTAATCACTGAACGTCGGATTCACGTCAAACCAACTCCATTTCTCACCAAATTGAACCTATACCGAGTTCCGGAACCAAAATACGGACCGAGTATCAACAAAGTCAAACATTGGTCAAACCTTTAGATTCATTAAGCCTTTAAAGTTCAAAATTTCGACAAAAAGTGATAACTCGATCTAGGGACTTACGAATTCGATTCTGGACATACGCTCAAGTCTCAAATCACGATACAGACCTACCGCGACTGTCAAAACATGGTCTGGATCCGTTTGCTCAAAACGTTGACCAAAGTCAACTCAAATAGTTTTTTAAGGCAAGATTTCATATTTTATCAATTTTAATATAAAAGTCTTTTGAAAAAATATCCGGACAGTGCACACAAATGGAGGAAGGTTTAAAGAAACTAGTGGAGGCTACAAAACACATAATTAAAATTTTAAATTTCACATGAAATATCGGATCATCACGCTTACCTAAGATTTAGTGAAGTGATTCTATCATAAATGTGAACCACAAAAACATATATACTCCTAAACTAACGTTTTCCCTGTGGAAAAACGTTATATAGTGACGTAGTATTAATTAGAGAGTTGTCAATTACCTTTCAATAGCCAATAGCCAAGTTTTCTTCTTCGTATTAATTGTTGTTATCCGTCCCAACATTCTTTACTTCTTCGAACAATCGAACAGCTACACTTCTTCTTAAATTGTTAAACTTGTGATCTTGCCAAGAAATCTATTGCACCTACCTACTAAACTTTCTGTACGAAAAATTAAATTTCAGCACAAATGTTCACTATCATAGTAATAATATCTCATCATTGGCCACCACATATTTACATAGTAATATATTCCTATTTAACATATACCTAACCAGATGGTCCATTAAACGAAAATATCCAAATTAAAGTCGCGTTTTGATTTGGTTCTTTTAGCTTTACATGAAACAATGTGCATGAGACTTCATATTATCTCGGTAGTTGATGGGGGCATTGATGATTGATCACAATGATAGACCGAATTGATTGATAGGACTTCTGTTTTGATCTACATCGATTAGGCCTTTTCGTGGATTTTTATTGGCAAGGTTGTGCGGACTATCTAAAAATATTTTTATATTTTTGTTGGATCCTTCAAACATATATTATTTTTAAAGAATTCGATGTGCTTGATAATATTTTTGAAGAGTTTGAGAACCATAGTTCATTGGAAACTATTTGATGGACATTTTTCTAGGAGCTTGTCGAACTATGCTAGGAGATTATAGTAGCTCGATGCACGAAGTATTCCACATTCACTCAAGGTCCGGAGAAGAGCCGCACTCCGAGAGGGTGTAATGTAGACAGTTTACCCTGTTACAAGAGTCAATAATTGATTTCACGGCTCGAACTCGTGACCTATAGATCATGCGGAGACAACTTTACTATTGTTTCAAGGTTCTTCTTCCATCGTTGTAAAGCTCATTTTCCTAATTAGTTTCGGTGAACAAAGTTACCTGATATTTGTTCTAGTAAGTGTTGGGTTTTTTAAGCTTAATTACGTTTAAAGGAGGGTGAATGGGAAATAGAGGGAAAATAAAATATTTGGGTTTCCCTCCTTGACAAAGGGACATTGTCCCATATTGGAAGAGGAAAATGTTTTTGATGGGTATATATATAATTGTTCTTCTTCTAGCTCTTAAAGAGTTAAGAAGAAGGCAAGCCTCGTGTCGTCGTTGTCGCTCGGCTCGGTTTCGGTCAAATGATCAATTAAATATCCGTTTTTTTGTAAATGAAAAATTAATATTAAATCCAACGGAATAATAATATTAAGTTCAACGGAATATTAAGCATTTTTCCATCATCCGTTATTCGTTTTTCGCTTTTGTAAAAGAAAATTAAGTTTCCTCTTGAATTCCCGGTTTATTGTTGCATAAATAGCCATTTATGTTATGGTCGTTTTACATAAACAACCCTTCTGAAGAGTTGTTGTCGCGACCCAAAATCTCTCTGAAGGAGTCGTGATGACACCTATCCTCTAAGACTAGGTAAGCCTAACATTAACAGAAATAACAACAATATTTACTAACTTCGAACAATTCCGAAATAGAAATCTCTAAACAGTTTATAATCGCAAAACGGGTAGTACAAGTCATAAGCCTTTCTAGTAGTAGTTGTACAAAATGAATACATCACTGTTCCAGAACAAAAGGAAACAATGGAAATAAGTACAATAGAAGATAACTCCGAGACCTGCGAACACAGCAGCAGGTTTACCATGAGTCTCCACAGCAACGATCCGCAGAGCTACTAACGCTCAAATACCTGGATCTGTAAAAAAATATACAGAAGTGATAACGGTTCCCAGTAAGTATCAAGACTAACCTCGGTGGAGTAGTGATGAGGAACAATCAAGACACCTACTTGTCTAATAAGCTGAAAAAGATATAATAATAAACTAACAAGATAAAGATAACAAAGCAACGCCAATAGCGGGAAGAAATCAAATTACAAACAGTAGAGACGATAAGGGGAAAACACGGATGGTACCGAAAAGTAACCAAGTAAATTAACACCAACATAGTTGGGATACGTACAACTAAAAATGTGCTCGAACAAGGAAAACAATGTTAACTCAACCAGTCACATCATTCCTAATACACATTTCCGATCATCCCAATCCTCGAAATTTCATATCATAAATCTCAATTTCCAAACCCTTAGCACACATGGAACCTTGTGCCCACATATTTCCATCTCACTTTGCACAAATAAATCCACGTACTACCTAGAACATAATGTCCGCAACCAGTGCAATTAAGACGCCCAAGGAGTTTCATTTATATAACATAAAATAAATTTTTATTAGAAAATCAACGAGAAAAGAGGAAGTTATTATTTTTGAAATCATTTGAATTAATAAAATGCCCTTTTCAAATAAAATACAATATCAAATAGTCTATTGCCTTTAATATAAGATTTATTAAATTAAAACTTGATAGAAATTCCTTTTTAAGTAAGATCAAATCTCAACAGGTTAAGGAAGTTTAATTGAGAAACTAATTGAAATAAAATATAACAATTATTGAAATTTAAATTGTTTAATTGTATATATATATATACACGGCTAGTTCAAATTTAAAAGGTCATATAAAGTAGCATAATACTAATTCCTTTATTTTAAATCACTATATTACTAACAACTTAGTAGGACAGGAGGAAATGATTCAACGTAGTAAATTTACTTTAAAAAATAATTCACCAAAGTTATAGTTTCAGGAAAAGAATTCAAGGAACAACAACAAGTCAATAACTCAATTTCAATAACCCGATCTTCAAAGCTCAGTGGAACCCGAAATATAAATTATCAAAGTCTTGTACAAATGAACTAGGGTCTTATCACTATCCAGCTATAACCAATCCCTAAGTGAAATATAAAACTACTGAATTATATATATATATAATGTTGCAACGTGCAACCTGATCCCACCAATCCTCCCTTATTCCTCCTTAATAATTACAATAACAATAAATAATATTTAATATGTTGCGGCGCGTAACCCGATCCCATTAGTCCTCCCTTATTGCTCCTCAATATATCACCCTTATTCCTCCTGTTGCAGCGTGCAACCCGATCCCACTTGTATACCCTTATTACTCTTGTTGCGGCGCGCAACCCAATCCGACCAAACATTAGTTTAAATGAACAACAACAACCAATCCACAACTCAATTGCCAGAATTTTACTACAAAGAGTATGAGTATACGACAACAAGAGAATCACGTAAAAATCAAAGGAATACAACAACCTTTACAAAAAAACAACAAGACATGTAAGGCACGTGATAACTACACAGGTAATCACAACAATTTAGACATGTACCATATATGCACAGAGTCATAAAGGAACTCACAATTAAGAAGTAACAAAACAACAAGGAAGGCAATAACTTCAACTAAGGCAAATAAGGCCAAATAACGAGAAAGAGGTAAATAAATGCTAACAACATCATATAGAGCATGTAAGTGTAGCCTAACAACAAGATACCACATATTATGACAATTTGATCAAAGGCATGGAAAAACACTAGACAATCAAACCGGTCAACACCACATATAAATTGTGTACCCATTCTTCACCTGGCATACACAGATTTCACGTATCGAGATATCACAAGTGACTCAATTCCTAAGGGGTGGTTTCCCCCACACAAGGTTACGCAATATACTTATCTCAATAGCGTAAAATCCTACTCCGGAATGCCCTCGTCTCTGGACACGGTCTCCAAAAGCTATAAATCTAACCATAATCATATTAATACCATCAACATAAGCTAACGAATGAATTCCACAATAAAAACTACAAGATATGCCAAAAATTTGAAATCGGTCAAAATCTGGACCCTGGGACCACATATCGAAACCAGTCAAAAATGATAGAATTAGAATCCTCGTTTTCTCCCGAGTCTAACCATATAAAATTCGTGACAATCGGACTCCGTTTGGTCCCTCAAATCCTCGCCTCAAACTCTCCAAAACTCAAGCCCTAACTCCCTCAATTTCATTTTGAAATCATCAATCAAATCCCAAAAATGAAGATGGATTTATGAAATATAACCAAACTGAGTAGATAACACTTACCCCAATCCATATGGTGAAAATAGCCCAAATCCGAGCTCCCCAACTCAATATATGACCGAATGAACAAACCCTTGTTATATATATTTTTTGCCTCGTTTGTCATTTCAAATGATCTCGAAACTCGCTTTTTATGCCTCCACTGGATTTCTTGTGAAATTCTAGTCAAGTTAGGCTTTTGAATCACTCAATTTGACCTTATAATAAAGGAGATATGTTGGTTTCAATATTTGCAAATAGTGCAGATTTTTAAATACGCCGCCAGTGGCAATTTCGTAATTAATCTGAAAAATCTGACAACCTAATTTTTAGTAAATGATAATAAAATCATCATACGATGTCCAAATTCGATTATTCTTTTTTCTACGGGTCCGAAATTACGATATGGATCTATTCCTTTAATCAAAAAAGAAATCGGAGCTAATTTGTTCAATATGATATCATTTATGCTTGAAGAAACGACGCTAAAACATATCAAATCAACTCGGAATGAACTCAAATTTTGCACACAAGTCCTAATATATCATATGGAACTACTTGTGCCCCCAAACTATCGAGCGAAGGGAAAATTCTCAAAACGACCGGTCGAGTCGTTACAGTTGCACCTCTTCAATTTGAGCTCAACATTGGCTATAAATAGCAGTCCATTCTCTCAGATTTTTCATACGAATTTCTGAGTTCTTCTCCTTTCTTCTGCATTGTTTTAACTACAAATAAAGCAAAGGTAAGTATGATTTTCTACCAATCTTTATGTTCGCTGAAACACTGGGAATTGAAGTACCACTACACGAGTGTGTAATTTGTTCTATTCGTGAGGAAATAATCCACAACCTTGGTACTAGGAGGGGAATAAATTTCTTAAAGAAACATTGTGAATACGGTGGGCTCGGATTAAATTCTGTTTCTTTTATATTTTTGTTTATATGTTATTTTATCTTCTCCAGAATTATTTTACAAATACAGTTTACTAACAAGCTTAAAGAATTTAATTATCTTATGTATTTGTGTTATACTCACTATTCTGGAGACTAAAACCTTTGTGGTCTTTAACTTCATTGGAGATTAAAATCTACGTTATTTTAACATTTGTTTGTGTCATACTTTTACAGAAATGATGAATGACAACGGGAACCAGACTGTTCCTATGGTAATTGCCAATGCATCGACGAGCCAAACAACACCAACATTGGCACCGACAGAAAAACTCAGAAAATTTTCTGCGATTTATTTCAAGCGGTGGCAACAAATGATGTTCTTCTACTTGACGACTTTAAGTCTACAGAAGTTCATTAAGGAAGATGTTCTTATTCTGCCCGGCGAAATTCCAGAAAATGAATGCTTTCTCGGGGCTGAGGTGTGGAAGCATTCTGATTTTCTATGCAAGAATTACATTCTTAGAGGACTGGAGGACGATTTGTATAACGTCTATAGTAATGTGGAGACGTCAAAAGAGTTGTGGGTTGCGCTTGAAAGAAAATACAAAACTGAAGATGTCGGGTTGAATAAATTCGTTGGCGCTAAATTTTTGGACTAAAAAATGGTAGATAACAAGTCTATTAGTACCCAAGTCCAGGAATTGCAAGTGACTATTCACGATCTCTTTGCTGAAGGTATAAGTCGAACTAATACTGATTTTGAAAGTATTAATATTTTTACTTTTACTAATAGAAATTTCATTGAAGGTCTTATCATCAATGAAGCATTCCAAGTTGCAGCGATGATTGAGAAGTTGCCTCCTTTGTGAAAGGACTTCAAAAACTACTTGAAACACAAATGCAAGAAGATGTTCCTTGAAGATCTCATTGTTCGGTTGAGAATCGAAGAGGACAACAAAACTGCTGAAAAGAAAGGCAGTGGAAACTCAACAATAATGGGAGCAAACATTGTTGAGGATGATCCTCAAAATAATAGAAAGATGAAGAAAGCTTCTGAATCGAAAATCAACCCAAGAAAGAAGCGGTTCAACAGAAATTGCTACAACTGTGAAAAAGCTGGACACAGATCTGCAGATTGTCGTGCTCGAAAGAAAGACAAGAAGAAGTTTCAAGCAAATATGGTTGAAAAGCACGAAGATGTTGATGACTTGTGTGCTATGATTTCTGAATGCAACCTGGTGGGAAATCATAAGAAGTGGTGGATTGATTCTGGAGCCACTCGCCATATTTGTGGTGTTAGGGAAACGTTTGCTACATATGCTCCCGTTGGACCCGAAGAGACGCTTTCGATGGGAAATTCTGCAACGGCCAAAATTGAAGGATGTGGGAAGATATTTCTGAAAATGACTTCTGGCAAGGTCGTGAACATTATCTTTTATGTTCCCGAGATTAGAAAGAACTTAGTCTCTGCTGGACTTTTTGTTAAGAACAGGTTTTATGTGTGTTTTTGTATCTGATAAGATTGTAATAAGTAAGAATGAGATGTTTGTAGGAAAAGGTTATCTCACTGAGGGCCTTTTCAAGCTGAATGTAATGGTTGTTGAGAATAATAATAAAATTTCAGCTTCTTCTTACTTAATTGAGTCAAATGATTTATGGCATATACGTTTGGGTCATGTCAATTATAAAAACTTGCGGAAAATGATTAATTTGAAAGTATTTCCTAAGTTTGAATGAGAAAAATCAAAATGTCAAATATGTGTGGAATCTAAGTATGTCAAATATCCTTATAAGTCAGTTGAAAGAAATTCAAATCCTTTAGACTTAATTCACACAGATATTTGCGAGATGAAGTCAATACCATCTCACGATGCAAAGAAGTATTTCATAACTTTTATTGAAGATAGTACTCAATATTGCATAGACGCATTCAAGCAATAAAAAATGAAGTTGAAACGAAACTTAACAAGAAAATCAAAATGATAAGAAGTGATAAGGGTGGTGAACATGAATCTTCTTTTGAAGAAATATGTTTAGAATATGGAATTATTCATCAAACAACACTCCCTTACACATCCCAATCCAATGGGATTGCGGAAAGAAAGAATCGTTCATTAATGGAGATGATGAACGCATTGTTGATAAGATCTAGTTTGCCACAAAACTTGGGGGGGGGGGGGGGGGGGAAGTCATTGTCACGTCTAACCGGATACTGAATCGAGTACCCCATAGCAAAACGCAGTCCATTCCATATGAAAAATGAAAGGAAGCCCAACTTAAATTATTTTAAAGTGTGGGGGTGTTTGGTAAAAGTGCAAGCTCCTAAACCCAAAAGGGTAAAAATATGAACAAAAGCAGTTGATTGTGTTATCATAGGATATGCGACCAATAGTAAAGCATATCGATTTCTGGTTCATAAATTAGAAAATTTCGACATTCATAATAATACGGTTATAGAATCAGATAATGATGAGTTCTTTAAAAATATATATATCCATACAAAAAGAAATGTGAGTTGATTGGTGAAAGATCTAAACAACCTCGGGAAGAAACAAAAGAAAGTACATTTAATTAGGAGGATCTGTGATGACCCAAAAGGTCATCCTAAGTAAATCTAGCTAAATTTGTGTTTTGAGGTCTCAAAATACTCCGTTAATCTTACCTCGATATGCGTGCGCATCCCGGGCATGTAGCTGGGAAGCTTTGATGTGAAAACTAGATGAAAAGTTGATTTTATAATAATTAATTGATTAAAGTTGACTTTGGTCAACATTTTTGGTAAATGAACTCGGACCCGGACACGTTATTTGACGGGCCCGGAGGGTCCGTAGAAAAATATGGGACCTGGGCGTATGCCCGAAATCGAATTCCGAGGTCCCAAGCCTAAGAACTGAATTTTTAAAGAAACTTATTTTATGAAAATAAGAAAGACTTTTGAAAATGAACTTTGATGTAAAACCGTGTTACCGGGGCCGTATTATGGTTATGGAGCGCGGAACAGGTTTAATATACGTTATGTGACTTACCTGTGAAATTTGGTGTAAAACGGACTTGAAATGGCGTGTTTCAGATCGAAATCGGAATAATTAAGCTTTATGAAGTTTCAAGAAAAGTCTATGAGTTTCGAGAGTTAATTCGTTGATTTTGATGATATTTTGGTGATTTAAAAGCTTGAATAAGTTTGTAGGATGTTTTGGGAGTCGTGTGTGTTTTTGGTTTTGAGAACCGAAGGCTCGGGTGAGTTTCGGGTAGCTAACAAGGTGTGAAAAGTTGGAAAAATCTGGTGTTCGGATGTTTTTCTGGTGTCTGATGGTTTCCTCTATGCGATCGCATAGTGTAGTGGTGAGGGGGAGTTTTTGTGGCTCTATGTGATCGCATAGTTTATGCCGCGATCGCATAGAGTGTATGTGGTCGGGGGTGGGTCTGGGTAGAGTACTCTGTGGTCGCATAGAACGTCTGCGATCGCAGAAGCCTAGGTCCCCTCTTGTCTGCGATTGCATAACCCCTTCTGCGATCGCATAGGGTCATCCAGATTCCCTTCTGCGATCGCGCCCTTTCTTCTGCGATCGCAGAGGGCAAATTCGCCCAGTTAAATTCTTTAAGTCCAAAGCAGAATGTTATTACAGGATACTTACTTCTTCATCAATTCCTTCTTCCCCAAGACCCCATTGCCGACCCCTAAGCTAGATTCCCTCCCTATACACTTGGGTAAGTGATCTTAACTCCTAATTCTTCCGTTTTCCTTCATCAAACACTAGAATCTAGGCCTAAAATCCTAAAATCAAGTAGAAATTAGGGGGTTTTGGGAATTTTGGGTAATTCAACCCTAATTTGGGGTCGAATTTCAAAACAAATTATATATTCTAAGTCGTGGGGGTATGGGTGATCGGATTTTGGTCCGAGCCTCGTGTTTGGACCAAGCGGGCCCGAGGTCGAATTTTGGTATTTTTGGAAGAATGCTTGAAAATGGGTAATTAGTCTATGGAATTGATTTATTGAGTTATTATTGATATACTTGAGTTATTTATGTCTATGAGTTTATTGGAAGAGTGTTCGAGGGTTGACTGCTATAGTTTGGACCCGAGGTAAGTGTCTTGCCTAACTTTGGTGAGGGAATAGGTATCGTATGCTATGTGCTAAGTGTTTATCATGTCCAATGCATAGGTGAGGTGACGAGTGCCTATGCATTATGTGTCAAGCATGCCCGTGAGTCCATTTTTGATGAAATTCTTGTCCTTACTTCCATATCCTTTGTATTATGAATTGATCTCTACTTGGAAGTTGATTGTTGTTGAAAATCCTCGTTGATGAACTTGTTATGTAATGGTCCTACTGAGGACCCAACTGTAAAGGATATACTTGAAAAGGTTGGTTGTAGCTGAGACCCTTGCTGGGCAATTTGTTATGATAACGACTGATATTTTCCCCTTGCCGGGTGATCATGATTTGTGATTCCACTATGCTGCATTCTTTGCCATTTTGATAATTGTCATTGCATTGGTGAGAAGAGTGTAAAGTACGAAGGGTGATGTCGTGCCATGATTTACATTGATTACATTATATATTGCATAGTGAGGAAGAGAGTAAGAGCATGACGGGTTATGCCATGCCATGATTTACATTGATTACATTATATATTGCATAGTGAGGAAGAGAGTAAGAGCATGACGGGTTATGCCATGCCATGATTTACATTGATTACATCATATATTGCATAGTGATGAAGAGAGTAAAAGCACGAAGGGTGATGTCGTGCCAAGATTTACATTGATTAAATTATATATTGCATAGTGGGGAACAAATTAAAAGCACGAAGGGTGATGTCGTGCCATGATTTACATTGATTACATCATATATTGCATCGTGAGGAAGAAAGTAAAAGCACGAAGGGTGATGTCGTGCCATGATTTACATTGATTACATCATATATTGCATAGTGAGGAAGAAAGTAAAAGCATGAAGGGTGATGTCGTTCCATGATTTACATTGATTACATCATATATTGCATCGTGAGGAAGAAAGTAAAAGCACGAAGGGTGATGTCGTGCCATGATTTACATTGATTACATCATATATTGCATAGTGATGAAGAGAGTAAAAGCACGAAGGGTGATGTCGTGCCATGATTCATGTTATCTTAAATGTACATTGCATTGCGAGGAAGAGAGTAAAAGCACGAAGGGTGATGTCGTGCCATGATTCATGTTATCTTAAATGTACATTGCATTGCGAGGAAGAGAGTAAAAGCACGAAGGGTGATGTCGTTCCATTAATTACATTTCTGGCATTATATTTGTTTCATTAGCATATTTTTGATAAATTGTCTTCTTGTTTGTTCCTATGTGCTTGATAAATTGTCTTCTTGATGTCGTTCCCTACGTATCTGTTTATCTCTTGTTTTGTTTTTCCACGATATATGTTGTAGAATAGGACACGTTAACGTTTGCTATCAAGTCTAGCCTCGTCACTACTTCGGCCGAGGTTAGGCTCGGCATTGACTCAGTACATGGGGTCAGTTGTACTGATGCTACACTGCACATCTTATTGTTGTGCAGATCCCGCACCCGGACCCAGTGGACCGCATTGAGGGAGTCTCCTTCAGTCCATCCCAGAGGCTTCAAGGCATACCCGCTGACGTTCGTGGGCCTTGGCGTCTCTCCTATCCCTAGTTCTTTATTTTTGTCTTGTCTTTCCTCTAGTTTTCAGAGACAATCATGTATTTCCTTTCAGACTTTGTATTTAGCACTCCTATAGATAGTTCGTGAGTTTATGACTCCATGTTTTGGGGAATTATTGCGACGTTGTATTATGTTGTCTTTACTTAGCTTTGAAACTTTATCTATTTCCGCTTTTAAATTATGAACTGTTTTTAGCTTATTCGATTAATTCGGTGTTATCATGTTAGTTTAACTGTACACGTTGGCTTGTCTAGCGGGTTCAACGTTAGATGCCATCACGGCCCGAATGTGGAATTTCGGGTCGTGACGAGTTGGTATCAGAGCTCTAGGTTGCTTAGGTCTCACAACTCACGGATAACTTGGTAGAGTCTGAGGGATCGGTACGGAGACGTCTGTATTTATCCCCCAGAGGCTCCAAAGTTAGGAATAACTTCACGTTTATTCATCTCCATCGTGCGAATATATTTTATCATTGATGATTGAACTTGCATACTCTTGTCCTCTCACTAATCTTGACAGCACGCAAAGTGCTACGATCGAACAAGAGATGAAGCCCCAATGACGGCTACGATCAAGGGAAGAGACAGAAGCAGAGCACAGTCTAAAGCTCGAACACCAGCATCTATTGTACAGTCTCAAATGGATCTAGATGCGGAGGTTCTAGATCAACCAGTACATGTTGGACTAGTTCAGATTCTGGAAGGATTAATAGCTACTCCATCGTGCAGGATGCACTAATCCGTTTATTAAGGTTGGACAAGTTACAACCAAGTTCCACTCCATTTCGGTGGTATATCTTTTGAAGACCCACATGATTTTCTGGACCGCTTCCATGAAGTATTGCACACCATGGGAATAAGAGTAAAGCAACGGGGTTGATTTATATGAGATGTGAAGTTTAACATCGTGGATTATCAGGTATTGTGACTTATGACTTAGTGCTATGTGGGGGGAAGTCCACTGTCAAGGTATATATTGCGAGGCCGCGTGTCATATCGGTTTTGGTTTGGAATGTATAAGGCCGGGAATTTTTGCAAGAGATAAAGCTGGGAATTTCGGTACGTCTACCTCCTTAATAACCCTATGCTTCAGTACCAAAGGATTTATTCAAACAACTTGAAGTCCACAAAAGCCTACTCAGCGTGGAAGTCATGGTGGCGTCAGGTCATACGACGGTATCAGAATATGCCATCAGGTTCGATAAGTTAACCAGTCATACTCCTACGTTGGTTCGTATATCCAGAGGGCGAGTCCCCAGACTCATTAAAGGACTCAAAAATGATTGTAAATTCCGTACGAACTCAGGACAAGTTGATACTTTATGTCGGCTGGTGGTAGAAATTTCCCTAGACTTGGGAGAGTCATATTTCATCAGAGCACTCAGGCTACGTGCCCCATTGCAGCTACAACTCAACTACATGACAACCTAGGGAAAAAGTAGTTGGAATGTCGGAAGTGGAGGTTAGATTCCTAGAGGTGGAGACCCAGTCTGTTGATATATTTTCTATGGTGTGGATGAGGTCGTTTCATTAAATGGTTTCATTACAAAGGACAATCTCTAATTATTATAAAGTGATGATTTTCTGACTTAATTCGGTTATGCTTATCTAATAAAATTCTTCTAATATGCTCCTCTTTCGGTTGAGCTTCGTAACTCAAAAATCTACTTATGTGAATACTTGTATTGGGAAATTCTATGGGGTTAACTGTGTTTACCATTACGTGATGAAATTTTGCTTAACGAAAAATATATTTAAATGAAGGAAATGGAATGTTTCGATTGGCGATATGCATATTACTTGTGATTCAGAATTGAGGACTAGATCCTCGCGTGTTAATATGATTTGGTATATTTAGACCGGCCTCGAGCCACGGTGAAAGTTATGTCAAGATGAGATCATTGTGATGGAAATTCTTGTGTTTAAATTCTTCCTTGTGAACTAAATCTTGTTTCCTTTTTTGACTTTAGTATTGGTAGGGAGTCGTGCTTGTTAAACTTATTAATTATGTACAAAATAAGAGTAATAATAATAATATTAATAGATAAATAAACTAATTAACTATATGTGCGTAATTTGCCAAATTCGTGCTATAATTATGGATCCCTAACCTTCAGGGTAGGTGCCCGCCCAGGTGGCGTTAGATAACGCACATCATTCTGGGTAATTACGAAGTCTTCAAGCATCGTATCTCGATATCAGTATTGTGAAGTAATTGAAGGAGCATTTATAGGATTCGTTGGATAAAGGCTTCATCATGCCTAGTGTTTCTCCTTGGGGTGCTCCAGTGTTGTTCGTGAAGAAGAAAGATGGCTCAATGAGGATGTGCATTGACTACCGGCAGTTGAATAAGGTTACTATCAAGAACAAGTATCCGTTGCCGAGGATTGATGACTTATTTGATCAGCTTAAGGTGCTTCAGTGTTCTCTAAGATAGACTTGAGATCTGGTTACCATCAGCTGAGGATCGGGGCGTCTGATGTTCCTAAGAAGGCTTTTCGCACTCGTTACGGGCATTATGAGTTTCTGGTTATGTCGTTTGGGTTGACAAATGCCCCCGATGTTTTCATGGAGTTGAGGCACCGAGTGTTCAGGCCTTACTTGGACTGATTTGTGATTGTTTTCATTGATGATATATTGATATACTCTCGCAGCTGAGAGGAGCATGAGCAGCACCTTAGAGTCGTCCTCCATACTTTCAGGGATAGTCAATTGTATGCAAAATTTTCCAAGTGTGAGTTCTGGTTGAGTTCACTTGCATTTCTAGGCCATGTGGTACCGGAGTTTCTTGGGCTTAGCAGGTTATTATCGCCGGTTTGTGGAGGGCTTTTCATCCATTGCAGGACAGATGACCAGGTTGACTCAGAAGAGTGCTCAATTCAGGTGGTCTGAGGAGTGTGAGGCGAGAGTTCAGAAGCTCAAGACAGCCTTGAACATGGCACCAATGTTAGTCTTGCCTACAGGTTCAGGATCATATACCGTGTATTTTGATGCTTCATAGGTTGGGCTTGGTGCAGTATTGGTGCAGGAGGGCAAGGTTATAGCCTATGCTTCTCGTCAGTTGTAGGTCCATGAGAAGATCTATCAAGTTTATGACTTGGAGTTAGCAGCTATTGTGCATGCATTGAAGATTTGGAGGCATTACTTGTATGGTGTGCCATGTGAGGTGTTCATGGAGCATAAGAGCTTACAGTATTTGTTTAAACAGAAGAAGTTGAACATGATACAGAGGAGATGGCTAGAGTTGCTGAAGGATTATGATATTACCATTCTCTATCATCCGGGGAAGGCCAATGTGGTGGCCGATGCTTTGAGCCGGAAGTCAGTTAGCATGGGTAGTCTTGCCTATTTATCAGTTGGAGAACGACCTCTTGCTTTGGATATTTAGGCGTTAGCCGACCGATTTGTGAGATTAGAGGTTTCTGAGACTGGCAATGTTTTGGCCCGTACCGTAACCCGTTCTTCTTTGTATGACCATATTCGGGCCAGGCAGTATGATGATCGCCATTTATGTGTTCTTAGAGATAGTGTCAGGCACGGAGATACCAAGCAGGTTACAGTTGATGTTGAGGGAGTTTTGAGGATGCAGGGACGGATTTGTGTACCTGATGTGGATGGTATTCGTGAGTTGATACTACAGGAGGCCCACAGTTCCCACTATTCCATTCATCCGGGCACCGCAAAGATGTACGAGGACTTGCGGCAGCATTATTGGTGGCGTATAATGAAGAAGGATATTGTAGCTTATGTAGCTCGGTGCTTGAATTATTAGCAGGTTAAGTACGAGAACCAGAGACCCGGTGGTTTGATGCAGCAGATTCAGCTTCCCGAGTGGAAGTGGGAGCGTATCACCATGGACTTTGTAGTTGGACTCCCACGGACTCGGAGGATGTTTGATGCAGTATGGGTCGTTGTGGATAGGCTGACTAAGTCAGCGCACTTCATTCAAGTATCAGCTTCGTATTCAGGAGAGAAGTTGGAAAGGATCTATATGAGAGAGATTTTTAGACTGCATGGTGTGCCCATATCTATTATATCAGACCGAGGTACTCAGTTTACCTCCCATTTCTGGAGAGTATTTCAGCGAGAGTTGGGCACACATACTGATTTGAGCACCGCATTTCATCCTCAGACGGACGGGCAGTCCAAGCGTACTGTTCAAATTTTGGAGGATATGTTGCGAGCGTGTGTTATTGATTTGGTGGTTCATGGGACCAGTTCTTGCCTTTAACTGAGTTTGCCTACAATAACAGCTATCAGTCGAGCATCCAGATGGCTCCTTATGAAGTGTTGTATCGTAGGCGAGTCGGTCCCCAGTCGGATGGTTTGAGCCCGAAGAGGCTAGATTATTGGGTTCTGAGTTAGTCTAGGATGCCTTGGACAAAGTGAAGATCATTTCAGGATAGACTTCGTACAGATCAGTCCAGGCAAAAGAGTTATGCGAACCGCAGAGTTCGAGATTTGGCTTTCATGATAGGAGACCAGGTGTTTCTTCGAGTGTCGCATATGAAGGGCGTGATGAGCCCTAGGTACATTGGTCCGTTTGAGATTTTGAACAAGGTAGGAGAGGTGGCCTACAGACTTGCCTTGCCTCCGCATTTATCAGATGTGCATCCAGTGTTTCATGTATCTATGCTCCGGAAGTACATTGCAGATCCTTCTCATGTTCTTGACTTCAGCGGTATCAAGTTGGACAAGGATCTGACTTATGAGGAGGAGCCGGTAGACATTTTAGCTAGGCAGGTTCGTCAGTTGAGATCAAAGAGTTATCCTTCGGTTCGTGTTCAGTGGAGAAATTAGCCTGCCGAGGCAGCTACTTGGGAGTCCGAGTATGACATGAGGAGTCGTTATCCCCATATTTTCTTAGACTCAGGTACTTTTCTATGTCCGTTCGAGGACGAACGTTTGTTTTAGAGGTGGAGATTGTGATGACCCAAAAGTTCATCCTAAGTAAATCTAGCTAAATCTGTGTTCCGAGACCTCAAAAGCCTCCGTTAATCTCACCTCGATATGCGTTCACAGTTCAGGCATGTAGCCGGGAAGCTTTGATGTGAAAACTAGATGAAACGTTGATTTTATAATAATTTGTTGATTAAATTTGACTTTGGTCAACATTTTTGGTAAACGCACCCGGACCCGGACCCATGATTTGACGGTCCACGAGGGTCCGTAGGAAAAAGGGGACCTGGGCGTATGCCCGGAATCGAATTTCGAGGTCCCGATCCCGAGAAATGAATTTTGAAGAAAATCATTTTCTCAAAATAAGAAAGACTTTTGAAAATGAACTTTGATGTGAAAACCGTGTTATCGGGCCCGTATTATGGTTTCGGAGCGCGAAACAAGTTTAATATATGTTATGTGACTTATCTGTGAAATTTGGTGTAAAACGGACTTGAAATGACGTGTTTCGGATCAAAATCGGAATAATTAAGCTTTATGAAGTTTTAAGAAAATTCTATGAGTTTCGAGGTTTAATTCGTTGATTTTGATGATATTTTGGTGATTTAAAAGCTAGAGTAAGTTCTTATGATATTTTGGGAGTCGTTGTGTTTTTGGTTTTGAGAACCGAAGGCTCGGGTGAGTTTCGGGTAGCTAACGGGGTGTGAAAAGTTGGAAAAAATTGGTGTTTGGATGTTTTTCTGGTGTCTGATGGTTTCCTCTATTCGATCGCATAGGCTAAGTCGTGATCGCATAGTGTAGTGGTGAGGGGGAGGTTCTGTGGCTCTATGTGATCGCATAGTTACTGTCGCGATCGCATAGAGTGTATGTGGTCGGGGTTGGGGGCTGGGTAGAGTACTCTACGGTCGCATAGAACGTCCGCGATTGCAGAAGCCTAGGTCCCCTCTTGTCTGCGATCGCATAACCCCTTCTGCGATCGCATAGGGTCATCCAGATTCCCTTCTGCGATCGCGCCCTTTCTTCTGCGATCGCGCCCTTTCTTCTGCGATCGCAGAGGGCAAATTCGCCCAGTTAAATTCTTTAAGTCCAAAATAGAATGTTATTACGGGATACTTACTTCTTCATCAATTCCTTGTTCCCCAAGACCCCATTGACTACCCCCAAGATATATTCCCTCCATATCCACTTGGGTAAGTGATCTTAACTCCTAATTCTTCCATTTTCCTTCATCAAACACTAGAATCTAGGCCTAAAATCAAGTAGAAATTAGGGTTTTATGGGAATTTTGGGTAATTCAACCCCAATTTGGGGTCAGATTTCAAAAGAAATTATATATTCTAACTCGTGAGGGTATGGGTGATCGGGTTTTGGTCCTAGCCTCGTATTTGGACCAAGCGGGCTCGGGGTCGAATTTTGGTATTTTTAGAAGAATGCTTGGAAATGGATAATTAGGCTATGAAATTGATTTATTGAGTCATTATTGATATACTTGAGTTAATTATGTCTAGATAATACCATTCCGTAGTTGAATTCTAAAGGAAAGGCGGTCTTAGAGGGTTAATTGCTATATTTTGGACCCGAGGTAAGTGTCTTGCCTAACTTTGGTGAGGGAATAGGTATCGTATGCTATGTGCTAAGCGTTTATCATGTCCAATGCATAGGTGAGGTCACGAGTGCCTATGCATTGTGTGTCAAACATGCCCGTGAGTCCATTTTTGATGAAATTCTTGTCCGTACTTCCATATCCTTTGTATTATGAATTGATCTCTACTTGGAAGTTGATTGTTGTTGAAAATCCTCGTTGATGAACTTGTGATGTAATGGTCCTACTGAGGACCCAACTGTAAAGGATATACTTGAAAAGGTTGGTTATAGCTGAGACCTTTACCGGACAATTTGTTATGATAACGACTGATATTTTCCCCTTGCCGGCTGATCATGATTTGTGATTCCACTATGCTACATTCCTTGTCATTTTGATAATTGTCATTAGTGAGGAAGAGTGTAAAGCACGAAGGGTGATGCCGTGCCATGATTTACATTGATTACATTATATATTTCATAGTGAGGAAGAGAGTAAAAGCACGAAGGGTGATGTCGTGCCATGATTTACATTGATTACATTATATATTGCATAGTGAGGAAGAGAGTAAAAGCACGAAGGGTGTTGTCGTGCCATGATTTACATTGATTACATCATATATTGCATAGTGAGAAAGAGAGTAAAAGCACGAAGGGTGATACCGTGCCATGATTTACATTGATTACATCATGTATTGCATAGTGAGGAAGAGAGTAAAAGCACGAAGGGTGATGCCGTGCCATGATTTATATTTAAAAGCACGAAGGTTGATACCGTGCCATGATTTATATTTAAAAGCACGAAGGTTGATACCGTGCCATGATTTATATTTAAAAGCACGAGGGTTGATGGCATGCCATGGTACATTGCCATACATGATACATTGCATCGTGAGGAAGAGAGTAAAATCACGAAGGGTGATGCCATGCCATGATTCATGTTATCTTACATCGTACATTACATTGTGAGGAAGAGAGTAAAATCACGAAGGGTGATGTCGTGCCATTAATTACATTTCTGGCACTATATTTGTTTCATTAGCATATTTCTGATAAATTGCCTTCTTGTCTGTTCCTATGTGCTTAATTAACTTTTCTATCTCACTTGTTACTCCATTATCTGCTCCCGTACCCCCTATGTATATGTTTATATCTTGTTTTGTTTTTTCACGATATATGTTGTAGAATAGGACAGGTTAACATTTGTTGTCAAGTCTAGCCTCGTCACTACTTTGGCCGAGGTTAGGCTTGGCACTGACTCAGTACATGGGGTCGATTGTACTAATGCTACACTGCACATCTTATTGTTGTGCAGATCCCGCACCCGGACCCAGTGGACAACGAAGATGGAGTCTCCTTCAGTCCATCCCATAGGCTTCAAGGCATACCCGCTGGCGTTCGTGGGCCTTGGCGTCTCTCCTATCCCTAGTTCTTTATTTCTGTCTTGTCTTTCCTCTAGTTTTCAGAGACAGTCATGTATTTCCTTTCAGACTTTGTATTTAGCACTCCTATAGATAGTTCGTGAGTTTGTGACTCCGGGTTTTGGGGAATTATTGCGACGTTGTATTATGTTGTCTTTACTTAGCTTTGAAACTTTATCTATTTTTGATGTTAAATTGTGAACTGTTTTTAGATTATTATGTTAATTCGGTGTTATCATGTTAGTTTAACTGTACACGTTGGCTTGTCTAGCGGATTCAAAGTTAGACGCCATCACGACCCGAATATGGGATTTCGGGTCGTGGCAGGATCCAAGATTATTCTGATGAGACAATGTTCATCATAACTGTACACGTTGGCTTGTTTTTAGCTTATTCTGATCAGACAATGTTCAATACCAAGGATAAAGCATTAAGGTTTTTTAATGATTTCTAAATTTGATACAGGGTATATCAAATAGTGTATCTACAGGATGGCACGTTTAAGAATCACCTATGTAAGTGTGAAGTGTTAGCCGATTCAAGGAGAATTTTGTAAGGCCAGTTCTCTATGCACGGATGAAACCAGGCGGTGTTCATGGCTAAAACGAACACAACAATGAGAACCAAAGATGGTTAAGGATTGGTTATGTGACTTATGGTTGTCTAGGTATACACAAAAGTTCGACCGTTCAAAGATATCAAATCTACCGATTGATCGAGTATATCCGACATAAGTTTACTACAGAAAGTTCAAAGGGAAACCTACTTATCCAGATGCGAGTAATCCTTACTTGCGAATCACACAGTTTTTTCGTGCATATTTCTGTGATATAGCCATTCTCCATTCATGTGGGGGATTGTTGAGTCTTTTAAGCTTAATGTAGCTTTAAAAAGAGTGAATGGGAAATGGATGGAAAATGAAATATTTGGGTTTCCCTCCTTGACAAAGGGGCGTTGTCCCATATTGGAAGAGGAAAAGGTTTTTGATGGGTTTATATACAATTGCTATTCTTCTAGCTTTTAAAGAGTTAAGAAGAAGGCAAGCTTCGTGATGTCGATGTCGTCACTCGCTCGGCTTCGGCTTTGGATTTGGATTTAGATTTGGTCAAATGATTGATTGATTTATTAATTTTTTGGACCAAATTTATTTGTTAATAGTAAATATTAACAGAAATATTATTAAATATCTATTTTTTTGTAAATGGAAAGTTAATATTAAATCGAACGGGATATTAATATTAAATCCAACTGAATATTAAGCAGTTTTCCGTTATCCGTTTTTGTAACTTCTTCTTGAATTCCCGGTTTATTATTGCGTAAATAGCCATTTATGTTATGGTCGTTTTACGTAAACAACCCTTTTGAAGAGTTGCACCTCTTCAATTTAAGCTCAATATTGGCTATAAATAGCAGTCCATTCTCTCAAATTTTCCAGATGAATTTCTGAGTTCCCTTCCTTTCTTCTGCATTGTTTTAACTACAAAGAAAGCAACAGTAAGTGTGATTTGCTACCGATCTTTGTGTTCGCTGAAACACTGGGGTTTGAAGTGCCGCTATACCAGTGTGTAATTCGTTCTATCCAGGGGGAAATAATTCACAACTTTAGATACTAGGAGGGGATTAAATTTCTTAAGGAAACACTGTGAATTCAGTGGACACGAATTAAATTCTGTTTCTTTTACATTTCTGTTTATATGTCATTTTATCTTCTTCAGAATTATTTTACAAATACAGTTTACTAACAGTAAGTATCTCATAAATTAATCGAGATGTGTGTAAACTAACGACAAACATCATCAGTATAAAACATAACATATTAAATGAACTCTTTTAATTCTTTATTGTAATTGGCTACAAAACGGACTTGCTTAATCCTCACATTTAATTGGAATGCCTTCAATGGAACATAAACAATTATATAAAAAAATGATTCAGCAAGTGGAGCAACCACTAATACTTTCATCAGATCAGTGTGATTCTTTCTCGAACCTATTTGAATACAGAATATTATGTGATTCGGTTGCTTTTTTTTTAACCCAAAGAAACTATCCTTTATTGACTAGTGAAAAATCCAGAGTCCAGAACCAAAATGATGTACTTTTTTGACACAAACAACGAACATAAGTGGAAAAAAAGGACGACCATACTATGTATAACGCCCAAAAATTGGGCGCTATACATTAGCAGTAACTGTGCCGTTAATGTATAGCGTCCAATTTTTGGGCGTTGTACTACAAAAAGCTGACTGTGTCAGTATAGCGCCCAAAAAATGGACGATATACATATATTTCTTATTAAATTCTGTCTTCTTCTTTAAACCGTCCCCCTCCCCAAAATTCCTCCCTTTTTTTACTCCCTTCTACTGCTTCTGGTCCCTCCCTCCCCCGCGAGTCCGAGTCTAATTTTTTTTTAAAAAATTGTGGGCCTTCCGTCACACAAAAGGTGTAGAACGTAGGTCCCACTTTCGATTAGAGCTTCGTATTACTGTGAGTTCACACTTCCGGGGTCAAATTTTCAATCGATTTGCTTTCCGAAACACTAAATCGAGGTATT
>ML336602.1:28772-49609 GCA_005239505.1 Nicotiana paniculata | reverse complement strand
ATATATATATTAAAGCAAGAAAGTTTGCCTTCTCAATTAGCCAAGTGGCAAGTTATTAGAAATTCAAGTGGCAACCTATTCAAAATACACATGGCAACTTAATTTAATAAAAATGCAAGCTGTAACAACCATTTTTTTCGGGCTAGCAACTAACTGGGGCATAAATAGTTAATAATAAGTTATTTAGTTAATAATTAGTTATAACTTATAATTTTTGGATTTAAATATCTATAAAATAATAAAATAAAATATTTTATAATATAAAAACGAAAATTAAAAAAAAAAGTGTCCATTCAAATCGGAGAGTAGTTTCAAGTTGGAGTCTTTAAATTATTTTAAATTACAAAAAAGAAAAAAATGGCAATTCAAAATTTCTTTTTTCTTAATAATAATTTTTTTCCTTTTAAAATTTTTAAAAATATAAAGTTTATTTATTCAGAAAATATTATTGAGAATAATAAAATATAAATATATATATATATATATATTCTATTATATTAGCTATATTAAAAAAAAAAACTACTCATTCAAATTGGGGAATAGTTTCAAGTTGGAGTTTAAAAGTTATTTTAAAATATTGTTGTTGTTATTATTATTATTATTATTATATTATTAAATCTCTCTCTCTCTCTCTCTCTCTCTCTCTCTCNTATTATTATTATTATTATTATTATTATTATTATTATTATTATTATTATTATTATTATTATTATCTCTATATCTATATCTATATATATATTAAAGCAAGAAAATTTGCCTTCTCAATTAGCTAAGTGGCAAGTTATTAGTAATCCAAGTGGCAACCTATTCAAAATACACATGGCAACTTAATTTATTAAAACTTAATTTAATAAAAATGCAAGTTGTAACATCCATTTTTTTCGGGCTAGCAACTAACTGAGGAATCCCAAATGCATAGGCCTTTATTTTGTAAAATTTTTATCTTTAATATTAAATTATCATATTTCATATCTCTAAGCAGATTTTTCGGGCTAGCAACTAACTGGGGAATCACAAATGCATAGGCCTCTGTTTTGTAAAATTTCTATATTTAATATTAAAGTAATACCAATTTTATTGCCTCTTATCTCTTTATACTTTTGATGAATTCAAAATTATGATTTAGTAAAAAATATTATTTTATTTAAATTTATAATAAACTACTAAATTTGAAAACTAATCAAATAAGTATTAAAGTAGAAAGGAATGTACGAAGAGAGGGGAATAAAGATAATTTTATGTTATTTATATTTTAAATTTATTAAAAAATAAAAGATAAATAAATAACACTCAAGAAAATTATCAATAGTACTAAGTTCTTGCTAATTCAATAATAAAATAAAAAGGATCAAACAATTTATTTGATTACTATATGATGTGTATTCTTTAATTTTGTATAGACTGTATTATATTTCTGCACACTATATTAAATAATAAAATATAACTAATATTTATTAAGTTAATATGATATATTAGATTAAAATTTTATAAGATTAAAATTCTATCAAATTATCTGCACATCATATAAATTCTTATACTAATTATTTATTACAGACCTCTACCACATGGAGTGGCATTTTGACATGTCGACGAAACAAACGCGTAAACCTTTAGGTCTATGCTAAGGCACTACACGTGGAGAAAAGAAAAAAGCTAAAGCACGGTACACGGCTTACTTCTTGACTTTGGACATAAATTAATCGTCTTGATTCGGAAAAAAGATCAATAATTTTCTTTAAACATAGTAATTAACGTTACAATAAGTGTTGTGCTTCAAAATACAAACTCTTCGTTCCACTTTAATTGATACTTAATTATTTTTATACATTTTAAGAAATTACCTTTTAACATTAATAAATAATAATATTGACAATATTAATTTTTATTTATTTATAAAAAATATAACAAATAATCCTAAGTTCTTTATTCCAGAAATAATTTTGAAAAAAAACAAAGTTAATTCATTCTTAATATTTAAAAAAATTAAATAATATAGACCACACAAAATGATAAAAAAATCAATTAAATTGAACCGGAAGGAGTAATCTACTTACGTATTAAATCACTTAAAATTCAATTTACATAGAGTTTAAGTTCTAAGGGACGATATAAAATATTTCTACCAATAAAGGTCCTTAAAAAAATACTTGCAATATAGTATTTTTAATAAACATGAATAATAACCTATCATAACAAGTAAATTTATATTACTTGTGTAATTATATATACCAATTATTATAATTTCTTTTTATAATATTATGAAATATAGTTTAGCATGTGATAGTAACTTTTTATAATATTATTTTTTTATTAATTAATGTTTGTGATTTAAATTTTTTCATCAATAATTCTCTAATAAATGATTTTTTTAATCGTCAATACACATAATTCGTACGTTATGAATAAATATCCCGATATATATCTATTAAAAACAGTTGACGGCTAGGGAAAAACAAACGACCTGTCACAATTGATCAAATTACACGGAGTGTGTAAAAGAGATCGATCTCACAATTTTTTCCAAAGTGCAATTTTGAAGGCAAAAACTCAAGGATTTTTGTTCTAGAAAAAGAGGCACAAGGTTTTCATGATCTTCAATTGACTCATTTTTCTGGTTTTCTTCAACTAGGTGTGAACTAGTGTACAGATCTAATTGGAGTATTATAATATTTGCATAGAGCATAAAGATCCGTTCCAGTCCTTAAATCTAGGATATACTATTAAAAAGGTACTGCCCCCCTCGTTCTCTTACCATTCAACTCTGCCTTTTTCAGCACTTTCTTATATAAAGTTGAAAACTTTCTTGGATCAATCTCCTCATTCCTTTACTCAAGCGAGATTGGATCATATTCTCACTTCTTCTCTTGACCGACACTTCGATTTAACATTCGTGGGTGTAAGTAAGATTTCAGATCTCTTTATTCTCTTAACATTCTGTTCTTATACTTGTTTTTTTTTTCTGAATTCAGTTTTAGCAAAGCTTTTATCTTTTTCAACTTCTGGTTTGTGTTCAGGTAATTTGGGATCCGGGCATAGTTGAATGTTTGGTGTGAGTTCAACTTTGTTTTGCTTTTTTGAGTAAAGAGATTTCATGTAGTTGACCGTCCACTAATTTAAGTATTGAGACATATTTGATCGATTGGCTTGTATGTTTCATTTTTCTATTGCTTTTTGAGTAAAGAACTTGTCTTTTAGTACCCTTTTGTGGGTTTAGTGTGATAATGTGTACTGTATTGTATTGAGACATATTTGATTGATTGGTTTGTATTCAGCTTTGTGTTGCTTTTTAAGTAAAGACTTTGTATTTTGCTAACTGTTGTGGGTTTTGTGTTATGATGTGAACTGTATTATCGAGTGGTGTAATGTTGGGTTTTGATCTCTGCTAAAGCAGGTGAAAAATGGCTCAGATTCTGCTTCATGGAACTCTCCATGTCACTATCTACGAGGTCGATAATCTGCAAAAAGAGGGAGGTGGCAACTTCTTCAGTAAGGTATACATATGATCTATCTGTACTTAATAGATTTGGATCTCAATGCCATCTTATTCAATTTCAATTTTTGTTTCCCTTACGCGTTGCCTAAATTGAGTACGAGGTAAGAAAGACTGGATCAGTTGTTCCAAAATTAGTACTTTTTTGAATGGCTAACACTATTAAACAGTGTCATTAAAAGCCAAAGCCATCACGATGCAAAGCAAGGGGTTGGGTAAATATCAACATTTTTGTAAATTTGATGCTAAAATTAGTATTTTAATTGCGATTTGGTTGTTATAGCATTAACTTAGTATATGTCTGGTAATTTTTATATTTGTCATAACATGTGTGCTTCAGTTCTCACTTTTCGCTTCAAGCCCCACGAACCTTGTCTCTTTTTTTCTCCCCTTATCGCTTTAAAAAAATATTGCTCTTTGACCCCTCGTGCAATGAGCCGCTTATAAGTTATGGCTATACCATGAAGCTTGCAAAGAATGTAACTTTTCCTAGCTGCTAAGTTATAGTGAGATTTTTACACTAGTTCTGGACTTAAATATGTGATTACACCTAAGCTAAGCCTTTTCTTAGAACACCATAAAGCCGTAACGGATTATGAGACACAGCTAGTTGGATCATATAAAGGAGTCCATTATTCACATATATGGTTAAGTTAATTTTAGCATTTTGGCGACTTCCTGAGGCTAAATAGCCTTGTAGAAGGTAATTATTGGTTACATCTATCTGCTAAATGGATTTTATTGATTCTCTACTTCTCTTTCAAGTATCATCATATGGAGTGTATACTTTGTGATGAATCTAATTCTTTAAATTCCTCAAAGTCAATAGCACTGAAACATAGGCTTGTGGAATACGAGCAGGCATAGTTTCATGATACAGAATTAGAGACAGAATATGGAAAAACCTACGGTTAAAGCTGCTGGAGAAATTTACCCATGCCCTATCTTCTTCAGGAAAACCTTTACCCAGTACTACACATAACGGATTTCTTTAGCTAATTGGTTCCCTTCGTCCATACTCTCTCCTCTCTTTAATCTATATAATGATGAATATAGAGATATGAGCTTTATGAAAGTACTTAATCTCAATCATTCTACTGGTTGGCAAAGTAAAACTGTTGTAAAAGGGTCCATCTCAGTGCTATCAAAGGCGCGCTTAAGCCCTGAAGTGAGGCTCAAAACATGTTGAGAGCTTTGCCTCACTTAGTGGACGCTTTAGTATTGTCATCAAGGCTCTAAGGCGTAATTTTCCTTGCCAATGGGCTTAATCCTAAAGAAGCGACACTAAACAATTGATATTTCACTTTGTCGTAAATTTTCTTCAGTTTCTTTGTCCATATATTTGGCAATCATGCTTATAGATATTAGTCTTGAACAACACATACGTATTTGTAGATTTTCTCCATTTGCGCCTTTCTTCATTAAAGCCCGTGCTGTATTTGCGCTTTAAGCCCCAACAGACCTTAGAGCTTTTTTGCGTTTTTCGCTTTTGATAACACTACGCCCATCTAGAGATTATATGTTTGTATTGCAGATAAAACCTGCAATTTAAGTAGGAGCAGGCTAGAGGAGTGGGCCCTTACCCTACACTCTAGTTCACTGTTATAGCCCAGCATTTTGGGCACCTGATATTTTCAGCTACAAATATGTTCTGAATCTTTTTCGTTAACATCAAATGATCTTTGGTGATATAAATCTCTGTAATCCTCTGACTATAGAGTATATGATTTGTATGCATTATCAATAAAACATAGCCAGCTTTCTCTTTTAATGTAGTTAGATGTTTAAGAGCTTTACTAGCCATTTTTCTTGATATTAATTTTTATCGGAATTCTAATCCTGATTTGGCTAGAATAGAGTCCTTCCTGAGGAAATGATTGCCCCTTTTTATGACAAATTTTGAATCCTCATTGCAGATAAAGGAACATGTTGAGGAGACAATTGGTTTTGGAAAAGGAACTCCTGAAATTTATGCTACAGTTGATTTGGAAAAGGCTAGGGTTGGAAGAACCAGAAAGATTAAAAATGAACCAAACAATCCAAGGTGGTACGAGTCTTTTCACATTTACTGTGCACATATGGCTTCAAATGTTATATTCACTGTCAAAGATGACAATCCCATTGGTGCAACCTTAATTGGAAGAGCTTATGTACCAGTTGAAGAACTTTTGGAAGGGGAAGAGATTGACAAATGGGTTGAGATACTGGATAGAGAAATGAATCCTATAGCAGAAGGTTCCAAAATCCACGTGAAGCTACAGTTTTTTGATGTCAGTCGAGATCCTAACTGGGAACGTGGCATTAGAAGTTCTAAATATCCTGGTGTCCCTTACACTTTCTTTGCGCAGAGAACAGGATGTCGAGTTTCCTTGTATCAAGATGCGCATGTGCCAGACAATTTTATTCCTAAAATCCCTCTCTCTGGGGGAAAGTATTATGAGCCCCACAGATGTTGGGAAGATATCTTTGATGCTATTACTAATGCAAAGCACTTGATATATATTACTGGCTGGTCAGTGTATACTGAAATAACCTTGGTGAGGGACTCGAGGAGGCAAAAGCCCGGAGGTGACATTACACTTGGGGATCTGCTCAAGAAGAAGGCAAGTGAAGGTGTTAAAGTTCTTATGCTTGTTTGGGATGATAGGACGTCCGTGGGTTTGCTGAAGAAGGACGGTTTGATGGCCACTCATGACCAAGAAACTGAACAGTTCTTTCAAGGTACGGAGGTGAACTGTGTCCTTTGCCCTAGGAATCCTGATGACGGCGGAAGCATTGTTCAAAGTTTACAAATTGGTACCATGTTTACGCATCACCAGAAAATCGTGGTAGTGGACAGTGAGCTGCCCAGCGGAGAGTCGGAAAAGAGAAGGATTCTGAGCTTTGTGGGTGGTATTGATCTTTGCGATGGGAGATATGATACACCTTTCCATTCACTTTTTAGGACATTGGACACTGCACACCATGATGATTTCCACCAACCTAATTTTCCTGATGGAGCAATTACCAAAGGTGGACCAAGGGAGCCCTGGCATGACATTCACTCTCGGCTTGAAGGCCCAATTGCTTGGGATGTTCTGTTTAATTTTGAACAGAGGTGGAGAAAGCAGGGTGGAAAGGATGTTCTTGTCAACTTCAGAGAGCTTGATGATATTATAATTCCCCCATCTCCGGTGATGTACCCTGATGATTCTGAAACATGGAATGTTCAGTTATTCAGATCTATTGATGAGGGAGCTGCTTTTGGCTTTCCTGAGACGCCTGAAGATGCAGCAAAAGCTGGTCTTGTCAGTGGGAAGGATAACATAATTGATAGAAGCATCCAAGATGCTTATATTCATGCTATTCGTCGAGCAAAGAATTTTATTTACATTGAAAACCAATATTTTCTTGGAAGCTGTTATGACTGGCAGTGTGATGATGTCAAGGTAGAGGACATAGGTGCTTTGCATGTCATTCCAAAGGAACTTGCTTTGAAGATTGTCAGTAAAATTGAAGCTGGGGAAAGGTTTACTGTTTATGTTGTGGTCCCAATGTGGCCAGAAGGAATCCCCGAGAGCGCTTCAGTACAAGCAATATTAGATTGGCAGAGGAGAACGATGGAGATGATGTATAAGCACATTGTTCAGGCCTTGAATGCTAAAGGAATAGAGGAGGATCCCAGGAATTATTTGACATTTTTCTGCATTGGTAACCGGGAGGTGAAGAAGAGTGGAGAATATGAACCTTCTGAGACCCCAGAGCCTGATTCTGATTACATGCGAGCTCAGGAGGCTCGACGCTTCATGATCTATGTCCATTCCAAGATGATGATTGGTGAGTAATGGTTTGCCATTTTAGTTCTATCTTATTATTTGAAAAAAAAATAGTACTAACTTTATTTCTGAACAGTTGATGATGAGTACATCATAGTTGGATCAGCCAACATAAACCAGAGATCAATGGATGGTGCTAGAGATTCTGAAATAGCCATGGGAGCATACCAGCCTCATCATTTGGCTACAAGGGAACCAGCTAGGGGTCAAATTCATGGTTTCAGAATGGCATTGTGGTACGAGCACCTTGGTATGCTCGATGAAACCTTTCTACATCCAGAAAGTGAGGAATGTGTGAGCAAGGTGAATCGGATGGCTGATAAATACTGGGATTTGTATTCAAGTGAGAACCTAGAAAGAGATCTGCCTGGTCACTTGCTTCGCTACCCCATTGGAGTGGCCAGTGAAGGGGATGTCACGGAGCTACCAGGAACTGAGCATTTCCCCGACACCAAGGCCCGTGTTCTTGGTACTAAATCTGACTACCTTCCTCCAATCCTCACTACATAGGTGGATTATTCACGTGTTGCCTTGTTATGCGAAGTGAGGTAACAAGCTCATACAATTACTTCAGAGCCACGGTTTGCTGTGGAATAATACATGATAGTTGTTTTTAAATATTTTTGTTGGACAGTGCACTTGAGTTTGTATGAGGTTTCTTTATGTTGACTTGTCTTTTATTGTAGTGTTCACTCTTTAACATTTAACGTTCGTGTTTTGAAATGTTCAAGGAAATCGATTCGCGATTTTCAAGAACTAGCCCTGTAATGCTTTCCTCCTTGAGTTTTTATCCCAGCTCCATTTGTGTTGCATCATTTTTACAGAAAAATCTCATGATCGTTTGTTGAATTTGGTTCTTGTGTTTTCATTGAAAATGAAAGAATGAGCTGTTTTACTTCTCCTATCTTTGCACATTAAATGATTTTGAAATAATTAGAATTTCTTCAAAATCAGCAATGAAACATCAACTTAAGAAAGCGAGAGGCCAATGAGAATAGGACTAGGAAACGACATGTTTGTAGTTGTCATTAGTGCAACTATGCCCCAACACGTGATATTTTGTCGACAATTTTGCAATCGATAGCAGAAAAGTTGGTGAATGAAAAATCAATTGGAGGACAAAGAGTTGGTCAAAGTGGGAATTTGAAATGAGTGATTGGGATGTGGGAACAAAATGGTGGGGTGGCCTTTTAACGTTGTTGTTTTCATATTGGATGGATTACTACTAAATATCCAACACTTTGGTTTTTCTTTTCGATATTTGGTCAAGGATACACATTTCCCCTTCTAGAATGTCTAATCTAATCAATCATGACGTCTTCGCTTCATTAGTCCACCTACAACCATCTAATTTGATTTTTTTGGGTTCTCATTATCCTCCGCCTCGTATTGTCAGTCGTGGTTACTAAAAATAATTGTCTCAACTTATTGGTCACTTTAGAAGTTCAAGACAAAATTAATAATATTTTTTCTTTTTTACTTTTTAGTACTTCCTTCGTTCCAATTTATGTAAACCTGTTTGACTGGACACGTAGTTTAAGAAAAAACAAAAACTTTTGAAGTTTATGGTCCTAAACAAGTCAAAAAGGGACCTAGAGTATTTGTGTGGTTATAAAAGTTTCTCATTAAGGGTACATATGTAAGTTTAAGTAAAATTGTTTCCAAATTTAGAAAGGGGTCATTTTTTTCCGAACGGAACAAAAAGGAAATATGTTCACATAAACTGAAACGGAGGGAGTAATAATTATTCTTGAAGACTACAAACGCCTTAATTATGGATAATTTTATTCAAATATCAATGAAACAAGATTAAATATTAAGACATGAATAAAAGTAAAGTAGTCAAAATCTCATTTTCATTAATTTTTTTCTTAAGGGACGTGTACAAGAGAATCATGACAGACAATAAGAGACGAGAGAATATGTGTATAAGAATAAATAAGTAGCAGTCGCTGGAGTTCGCAACAAATCCTGTCGTTAATTTTTATAAATAGCATGTCGTTACGTGCAAAATAAGAGTATAAAGATTCAGCGATTCTAAATGAAAAACACTTGTAATTATCTATACTATTCTTTTCTTATACGGGAATTGTCATTTCTATTCATAGGGTAGACCATCTAAGTTTGCTTTCCAAAAATGACTATTAAGTTTTAACAATAAAAATTTTAAAACTAGATAAAGAAGGAACGTCTTTTGCTACAGCTTATTTTCTTCTTCTTGTCTCCCACATTTCCCAGCCATCTCTTTTGGTTTCTTTTTTTTTCTGATTCAACAACGGACAAACGCTGGACTTTAGATTATAATACTCCATAGTCGCAGCCGGCGGCATTTTGCATCACTAGGCGCAGAAACCATGAACTTGAAGCTTATATGCTCCACATTTTTTCTAATCTATGCTATATTGATATTGTAAAAGTTCATTAAAAAAACGAGAACAATCGCTAAACAACATATTTTCGTCGATGTATTAGTTTAACAACGGATTAGCGACTTAAAATCAAAAAATCATGTTAACTACGAACGATTTAGAGATAGATACACGGCGAATTTCCATAGCTAAAAATCCTGACTTTAGTGCTTCATGGGTTCTAAGGCTGCAAAACATTTGTCATGTGATCCTGATGGATTATTATAAGCAGCGGAAGCAATTTCAGTATCAAAATCATATGTAATCTAGACAATCAATATAAACGGGATTCACAGATTACCTCTTGAAGCGTGAACAAAGCTCTTTTACCACGTGAAGTTCTAATTCCATAACAACTCAATGAAATCTCCACCACCTGCACGATCACGATCTCCGAATGTTCCACAGTCTTCTACTGTATTAGCCAAATAATATCCGGAAATAACAATTTCGTGTGGGCGAAATTTCTAGAAAAATATGGCTGAAAATTTCGGCCACCATCACTCTCTACTCTAGGTGAATAACTTTATGTATTTATAGCATAAATTTTAAGGGTTAAAACCTTTTTCTAAAAAGTGTTGGACTCTCTTTTCCACCGGAAGAAAGGATTCCTCTATTTCCTTTTATTTAGGCACAACATGGACCACATAATTTAATTAACAAGGCTACCAATTATGGAATTAATATCTAATTTTTTAAATTAATATCCACAATAATTAATTACGAATTATTCCACTAATAATTGGTAATTGCACTCCTTATTCAATCTTGAAATTCACACATTAAATCTTATTTAACTCCCCATGTTAAGATTTAGATACTAATCAATTAAATTAAATTACTGACAATTTAATTTACTGATTATTTCCTTTAGACTTTTGCTTGACTTATTCCATGTGTCGGATACAAAATTCACATGCCGGATTTACACATGAAAACTTATAAATTTTCATAAAGGTGTATCATCAATCTCTAAATCGAGACACGGATTTCATTAACTAACTATTACTTCGCCAATGTACATTATTATTATTATCCAATTTACCAGGCGTATTGACCCACGAAAGGATCTCGCCTCTTAATGAATCAAAACAATAATAATAAACATAACTAATAATATTATATCAAGATTAAGAATATAAGTACATTTAATGGCTAGAGAGTTTATTTTATTAAGTCAGTATAAAATACTTATCTCTACTTTGTCCGTTCAATACATACAAAATGTACTAGTACAAGAAGTTGGAATTAAACTATTCTCATAATCAAGATAAATTATATTTGATCTTGTGCTACAATCATCCATGATGGTTTGTCCAATTCCATCATTAGATTGTGAACTCAAACTTTATACTTATAAAAACCGATGATTTAATCTTTCGTGTATAGGCTAAACTCTATACACCAAATGATCTACTATATAAGCAAAGGACACAAACTAATATATGATCTATTTAAAACTTTATTAAAATTGAACGAGCAATTATATCATAATAAATACTATATCTAAACCAAACTCATGGTTAATAGTATATAACCCAACAATCTCCCACTTAGACTTTTACCATGACAATTGTTAGAATATACTATATCTAAACGCATGGTGAATAGTATATGTCCCAACAATCTCCCACTTAGACTCATAATCATGTATCTACAACTTTCTCAGGCATTCTTTTACATGATTATTAAAAGTCTTCACCAAATAAGGTTTTGTTAAAAAATCTTGCCAAGTTATTTTTGATACAATATTTGTCCATTAGTGTGTTGTCGTAACTATCTAGTTTGGTATTAAACTCTGCAGGGATCCTGTAACCGTAACTATCCCAAGAGTGTATCCTGAACTATGATTTTCCTTAGTATTCTTCCACTACGACGAAGTACTACTAATATTACCTTTATTACCTTACAGTATTGAAATATTAGCTACTTCTTACTATAATGTTGACCATTCAAACATCACTCCCACTTGAAAAAGGCATATTCTGTCTATCAATGTTCTCCCACCGCTTAAATGCAATGGAACATCAATTCCGACATATGAGTTTTGACGTTCTTGAATATCTAATTATTTCTTTGCCTAGTTCCTGTATAAAATAGTTTACTTCTAGGAACATGATTTATTGAACATTCCTTATCTAGAAAAATACATTTGTTTTAACAATTGCCATATTTTATTTAGGACAATAAAATAAACCTCCATTCATTTTCTTAAATATTCAATAAACATGCACCTATCCATTCTTTCCAACTTACATATCTTCTTTCCCTTTCAGCATATGTGCTAGACAATTCTATATCTGAACATGCTATAGGTTGATCTTACATTCAGTCCACAGTTCTATAGATATCACAGGTACTAACTCAGAAGAAACTAAATTCAGAATGTAATTTGCAGTTTCTAGGAAATATTCCAAAAACGAATAAGGCAAATCTGGATAACACTTCATTAATCTATCCATGTCCAAAAGAGACTTATTTCTTCTTTCTACCACACCATTCTATTATTGAGTTTACAGTGTAGACAATTGAGATGTAATCCCTTATTCTGATAAGTAACAAAAGAACTCTTTAGAGAGGTGCTCGCCACTACAATCAAATTGCATTAACTTAATATATTTCCTTGGTGCTTCTCCGTTTCAAGTCTTAAAAACCTTGAATTTCTTAAATCATTAAGGCTTATGGTGCATCAAATAAATATATTATATTTTGAGTAATCATTTACGAACATCACAAAATACTCAAAACTATCTCTTACGAGTATGTTCATTTAACCATACAAATTGTCGCACCTCCATTTTTCCTCGCGGAATCGGGTTTCGACATTCATTTGGGAAAACTTCCTTCCTTTTGGGAGAGGTGTATGGAAAGTGAAGAGTCGCCACCTAACGGATTTATGGTGCGTTAGGGCACCTGATGAAAGTAATTCATGAAACCAGTGTACGTTACCAGAGATTGGGTAAGGGATTGAAATTACCTTGATGGGAAGGTGTTAGGCACCCCTCGAGGTCCATAATGGTGGGTCCCGACCAAACTTATTTAGTAAATTAGTCATTTAACAGATAAGCAGTCTAAGCACACATATGTAAGTAAAATAAAAGGAGTTTAAAAGGAGTTTAAAAGGAGTAGTCTGAGCACATATATGTAAATAAGATATGGGAGTCCTAAGTTATTAGCCTATAGAATCACATCCGTACAATGCCCGGTAATCTTTCCTCAACTAGAGGGGTTACACGTGGCATTAGCGTACAAGTCATCATATCCTTTTACTACCCGATTACCCTCCCCTTAGCGGTTGTATACACGGTTTCAATTAAGCAAACTCTAAGAGTGCATTACCCGTCCCTTCCTTGTGGTCCCGGAGGTGTTTAGTACCTCTATTTTTAGGAAGTTCTAGACTCTCCTAAAGTGTTTAAAAAGGAAAATCTAAGCGACAACAAAGAACAAACAGGACTGTCAAGTAAGACAACAACTAAGGGTCCATGTTTACCTCCACAAATAAACAAGCAATTAACACGTCTCAAATATCAAGATTTCAGATGTTTCAGAAAAGGTCCTAGAACATGATATCTAAGTGAGCATGACAAACAGAGAATGTGCAGCATTATGTTAAGGCGAAGCGGTAAAGACCTAATCAGTTTGCCTGCTAATTTTAGAACCTATTGAATCTGGGCAGTCACAAATAAACAAAACATAGTTTTACAATTTTGTAAAGCCTTAATTACCTATAATCTTGCCTAGGCGTGGTTCAGGGATACCCTATAACATGTTGTCTAAAATACAAACAGAATTCTGAAAATTGACTAAAGGAAAACAAACAGTTTGAGTTTTAATACATCCTATAAACATGTTTGTCTGGGTGCTGAAATTGCTTTTAAACATTTGTATAGATAGCACAGTTATTGACTTTGGCGATGTAGACATGATACAACATAGTCCTAAAGCAGGATTTCTAATGCACACCAAGGATGGACATTTTTATTAAGCAGAATTGCAATAGTAACTTAATAACAAAATTTCTAGGTGATCATGATTATGCAGAAGCGGAATTCCGTAACAAATAAAGTAATGAGCCTATAACATTGCCTAGTATGCCAGGTGATCTAAAAGCATGGTAAACATGATATAAACCTAAGCATGATTGCTAATGCGAATAACATAATATGAGCATAAAGTATACACACTGGAGAGGCAGAACTTAAGTAATCTAAGAGCAGAAGTGAGAGTGCTTGACATAGTTGGAATAACTTTTGGACAACAGTAGAGGAGTAAAACATTTAGGAGTAAAAAAATACTTTAAGAAAGGTCACATTTTGGGAAAACATATTAAGAGTAAAAAAAAAGACATGTTGAAAAACCTTTTGAAGGAAAAGAAGGTTCAGCAAACAACAAATTGGTCACAAAAGCATCACATTTCCCAGATTCAACTTTAATTTGTCAACTAGTTCTAGGTGTACCAACAATTACAAAAAAAGGAGCAGGGGTGGGGGACACGGGAATCAAAAACACATAAGAACATGATAAGAATGAGAGCATACTGAGTAACAGATACATGGAATAGGCAAGGGTTTCTACAACAACCAAATTCACAATAATATACTGACCTAGAGTCTAGGCAGGAACAACATAGGTCTAACAGCCAGGCTTAATGCTAAAGTAGTCATGTTAACTAACAACAATAGACAGTAAAACACAGAAACAAAGTGTAGGAATGGTCATGCTGAAGACAGGAGTCTAACTACACAGAATTAGTCATGCCAATTGAAGTCAATTAGATAGGAGTCTGAAACACAAAAGTAAGCATGATGGTAGAAGGAAGTAAACAGGAAATATGGGAGTACTTAAACTAAAGTAAAACGTGTTGATTAAAGCAATAAACAAGAAAGGGTGAACTTAAACATACCGATCAAGCAGTAAACAAGAAAGAATATAACATTAGGTACATAAGCGGTTAATCTAATGCATAAAAGACATGGATATGAACATGAATAGAGCCCCATATAATCATATAGATTTAAACTTCAGAGTAGAATGAATGGCATTAGAAGCAGGAATATACCAGTTAAGGAAGTAAAGACAAGTAGTAGAAAGAGAGATGAGAGAAAGTTTGTGTGTGTGTGTGTGTTTGAACTATTGTACGTGTGTTGAGAGGAAAAACAAGAGTGTATATAGAGAAATTTAAGAGTATAACAAATAAGGTAAAGGAATCATCATTCAGTCAATTAAGGAAATCATATAGTTACATAATCCAATCACATAAGGATTCAGAATAGACCTCCCTTAATTAGGGGTAATTGATCAAACGGTAATAATAGGAGAGTTTAAGTAAGGAAATAATCCCAATCATACCAAATAAAGGATCAGTACAATCACAAAATTATACGGGCAATCAGTTAAGGCATAGACGGCCAATTAAATTCATAAACAAGGAAACAAACAAGATTTATGCATACGAATCTCTAACGGAGTAAAGCAATTAACAAAACTTTCAAAATAACACTGATTTCCGGAAAGAATTACTCAACTTCCATAAATAGAAATTAGACTAAGTAAAACCTCACAGAAACATAGAACGTAGCCGGAGAGCAGGTTCGAACCCTAACAGAGGTTAATTAGGGAAAAACTACAAAAATACTGGATTTAACAAGGAACAATATTTAAGTCCAAAAAATAGAGCAAAGTAATACGAATGGTAACACAAAAAGTACCCAAAATCGAAGCAAAGGTTAGAAAAATTAGCGTATCACACAAAATCAACTAAGGTTTAAGTATTTTTGCACAAATCAGTCACGAAGACAAAATAACAATTAATCAAACACTTCGGAGTTAGAAAAACCTTTGAAAACCAACTTGGGATGAACCCTAGTTTAGGAAGAGTCGGAATAATCAGTTAAACTAGAAATTTTCAAAGGAAAACATGTAATAGTACTCGATTCATCTCAGATCTATACAGATCTGAGAAGGATTGATAGTATCCGACTAGGGTTTTTAGAAAAGTAGTAGAGATGAGAGCTCAGGTCAAGAGACCATAGATTCGTAACAAAACAAGAGGAAATTCTTACTCATAGTCGAAAAATGGCCTGAGACAGGCTAATAAGCAAAGTTTCAAACCAGAACCGGTTGGGTTCCTTGAGATCTTCTCAAGGATCTAAGAAGTCAAAGAGCCATGGTGTGTAGAAGGCCATGACTGGCCAGAGAGGGTATAGGAGAACCATAGATATGATATATACGTCAGTGACTGCGTTATAACTATTGAAGCATCTCGATCACAAACCCTGGATCAAATAACACTGAAGCATCTCGATCACAAACCCGAATAGTACCTGTAATAACTGCATCTGAAGACTCAGCCTCTGGTCTGGCTGGAAGAGCATAACATTGGGGCTGGGCCCCACCACCCTGAACCACATCTCTGGGACGGCCGGCTGCTGGCTGGCCTCCACCCCTGGCAGCCTGAGCTCCACCTCTATGACCTCTACCTCCACCTCTAGCACCTCTACCCCCACCTCTAGCTGGATGGGAAGGCTTTGGAGAACACCTGGTGCCTGTACCATGGCACGAGAACCCTGATGCTGGGAACTACCTGATGCTCGAGGGAAATATCTGGCAAGGTGATCTGGATCGCCAGAAGTGTAACAAGACCTCGGCTGCTGAGGGAACTGATTCTGACCCTGTCGACCTGAATGACCACCCCGGAAACTCTGATGCGGCGGTGCACTGATGGGAGTTGGTGGCACATTGTAAGGCTGCTGATCAGAATAGTGCTGCTGCTAACCACGACCACCCAAAGTACCATGGGAAACTAGGAGAGCTGACTGAAAAGGTCTGGGAGGATGACCTCTGCCTAAAGAATCCCTGCCCCCAGATGAGGCTCCACTGAAAAGACCGAAATGACGGGGCCTCTTGTCAGCCCCCTGACCACCACCCTGTGACAAAATCATCTCAATCCTCCTGGCCACATTGGCCGCATCCTGGAACGATATATTTTGTACCTGACTCTCTAGCCATCTGAAGTCTGATAAGCCGGGCCAATCCATCGATAAATCTCCGAACCCTCTCCCAATCAGTGGGAAGTATCATAAGAGCATGTCGGGCTAGAGTGATGAATCTGGTCTCGTACTGAGTGACTGACATGGATCCCTGCTGGAGACGCTCAAACTGCCTCCGAAGGTCCAACTTCCCCAGAAATAACTCTGAGAACTGAGTCCAAGTCAAAGGTGTAGATCCAGCTGGTCTGGCTAGGAAATAATCTCTCCACCAACTCTTGGCTGTGCCAGATAACCGAAAAGTAGCGAAGTCAACCCCGTTGGACTCTACTATGCCCATGTTCCGAGAACCTCATGGCAGCTGTCCAAATAATCTTGGGGGTCCTCTGATGGTGAACCAGTGAAAGTAGTAGTAAATAACTTAGTGAACCTGTCCAGTCTCCACAAAGCATCTGCTAACATAGGTTCTCCTTCTGCTACCGGTGCTGCAATACCCGGGTGAGCTACTCCGGTTGGCTGAGGTGTCGGAGCCTGAAACTGTGGAGCTAGCTGCTCTGGCACGCGGGCGGCAGGAGTGTGGGCACCTCCCCCAACCCGAGAGACGACTGGTGCTGTAGGAAGAAGACCCGCATGTGCTACACTTTCCATGAGTCCGACTAGACGGACAAGGGCGTCCTGAAGCACTGGGGTAGCTATGAACCCCTCTGGGACCTGAGCTGGTCCAACTGGGACTGCCGGAACTGGAACCTCCTTGTCAGACTCGACCTGAAGATCCTCCACTGGGGCTGCTGCTCTATGCTGAGCCCGGCCCCGACCTCGGCTTCTAGCACGACCTCATCCTCGACCTCGACCCCGAGTAGGAGCTATAACAGGAGTGTCAGGCTACTGGGCGGAACCAAGGGTAGTACGCATCCTCTCCATCTACGAGAGAAAAGAATAGAAACTCAATCAGTACTCAAAATCATAGCGCACGACAGAGAAGAAAAGAAATATGGAGTCATCCTAACTTTGTAGCCTCTCGGGGATAAGTACAGACGTCTCCGTACCGATCCCTCAGACTCTACCAAGTTGTCCGTGAGTTGTGAGACCTAAGTAACCTAGTGCTATGATACCAACTTGTCATGCCGCAAAATCCCACCGTCGGGCCGTGATGGCATCTAACGTTGAACCCACTATACAAGCCAACGTGTGTAGTTAAACTAACATCATAACCTCATTCTAACATAATAAACTAAATCAGTTCACATATTAAACGGCGGAAATAAATACGGTTTTAAGCTAAGTAAAGACAATCACAATACATCGACGTAAAATTTCCCAAAAACCTGGTGTCACTAACTCACGAACTGTCTAAGAGTGCTAAATACAAGTATGAAAGGAAGTACATATCTGCCTCTGAAACTAAAGGAAAAACAAGACAGAATCAAAACAAAGGGATGGAAGAGATGCCAAGGCCCAGGATCGCTAGCGGGTATACCTTGAAGCCTCTATGATGAGCTGGAAGACACTCCCACTAATCATGTCCTCCGGGTCCGGCTGTGTAATCTGCACAACATAAAGAAGTGCAGGTTTAGCATCAGTACAACCGACTCCATGTACTGAGTAAGTTCCTAGCCTAACCTCGGCGAAGTAGTGACGAGGCTAGAACCAGACTACCAAATAAACCTGGGCAATTCAAATAAATGTATATACATATATGCAACGGATAAGAAATATAGGAATAAAACAATGAATAAAGGAAGGGGGAAATGCGGTGGGAAGATAACAATTTCATATAAGAAATCTCAATAAGGAAAGGAACAACAAACCAACATATCAACAAGGACAAGAAATCACAAACTTGCACGGCACCACCCTTCGTGCTTTTACTCTCGTCCTCACTATGCGATGTATAATGTAATCAATGTAAATCATGGCACGACATCACCCTTCGTGCTTTTACTCTCTTTCCTCACAGTATAATCAATGAATATGGTACGGAATGGTACATTGTACGGTACGGCATCACCCTTCGTGCTTTTACTCTCTTTCCTCACATTAACAAATAATGCACGACATCACCCTTCGTGCTTTAGCACTCTTCCTCACCCAAACAACAATCACAAACAAGGCAAGGAAGTGAACAAAATAGATATAGGAATCCTGGCAAGGGAACAATAATTAAACAATTAAATCCCGGCAAGGGTAATCATCAATTACACAATTAAATCTCGGCAAGGGTATATTCCAATAACTCTTTCTCTTTCTTTCACTTTAATTTCCATGATTTATTCTATCACTTGAGACAATGCTCCAAAGGATGTAATATCTCATATTTCTTCATTATTCATTTCACAATTTGAGCCAATGCTCCAAAGACGTAATATCTCATATTTCTTCATTATTCGTTACAAAATTTGAGCCAATGCTCCAACAGAGTTTACAGAATACAATTCCCTTCACATATTCTTCACAACATATAGAAATCATCAACTAAGCATGGAAATTACCACAAAATCAGTATATTCACAATATAAGGACTCACGGTCATGCTAGACACCAATGTATAGATACTCGTCACCATGACTATACATCGTATTTGACACTTAGCAAGTAGCAAATTGTACTCAACTCCTATTCCCTCAAGCTAAGGTTAGACCGAACACTTACCTCGGGTCCGCAGTATAGCAATCAACCCGAAACCACACGTTTGCCACAAGTATCCGACTCCAAATGGCCCAAATCTATTCAAATAAATTTTATACCGTAAATAACATCTCATGCAACTGATTCTACTATTTAATGCAAGCTTACAGCTCGAAATTAGGTGAAATGACCGAAACGCTCCTCAGGACAGCATCTCGGAGTTGGGTAAATTTTACATTTTCAGAACCTTCATACTCTCACGAGTCTAGCCATATAAAAGTCTCTCAAATCGGAGGTCAATCACCCACTTAAATCCCAATTTTTAGAAAAAACCTAAGTTCTACCCCAAACACCTAATTTCACCCATGGAAATCCCTGATTTTTAAGTTGAAAATATGTTAAATGAAGTTAATGATTGAAATAAATGAGTAAAAACCACTTACAACTGATTTGGAAGAGTCTTGTTCTTTGGAAAAATCGCCTAAGAGTGTTGAGTTTGAGAAAATATGAAATATGAAGTAAAAACTCGGTTTTGTACAAGGCAGGATACTGGCTGCGAACAGGGGTTCGCAATTGCGAACACCCCTGACATGGGAATTGCGAAGCATAGTTCACATTTGCGATCACTTTGCAGGAGGAGGGACTTCGTCAACCCAAACGACATGACTAAGAACTCGTAATGCCCGTACCGAGTGCGGAAAGCTGTCTTAGGGACATCGGATGCCCTAATCCTCAACTGATGGTAGCCAGATCTCAAGTCTATCTTTGATAATACCCTGGCACCCTGAAGTTGATCGAACAAATCATCAATCCTCGGCAGTGGATACTTATTCTTGATTGTAACCTTGTTGAATTGCCGATAATCAATGCACATCCTCATCGAACTATCATTTTTCTTCACAAACAATACTGGAGAACCCCAAGGGGAAACACTAGGTCTAATGAAACCCTTCCCAAGCAAATCCTGCAACTGTTCCTTCAACTCTTTCAACTCTGGCGGGGCCATGCGATACGGCGGAATAGAAATGGGATGGGTGCCTAGAGCCAGATCAATGCAGAAATTAATGTCCCTGTCGGGTGACATCCCTGGCAGGTCTGAAGGGAAGACCTTAAGAAACTCACGAACCACGGGCACCGAATCAATAGAGGGAACCTCAACACTGGAAGCGTGCACATAAGCCAAATAATCCAAACACCCCTTCTCGACCATGCGCCGAGCCTTCACGTACGAAATAACACTGCGGGTAGAATGACCAGGAGTTCCTTTCCACTCCAAACGGGGCAAATATGGTAAGGCTAAGGTCATTGTCTTGGCATGACAATCCAAGATGGCATGATATGGGGATAACCAGTCCATCCCCAATATAACATCAAAGTCGACCATAGCCAAAAGCAACAAATCAACACGGGTCTCAAGACCTCCAATCACCACAACACAAGAACGATGGACTCGATCGACCACGATAGAATCACCCACTGGTGTAGATACATAAACAGGAATACTCAGTGGATC
>ML336602.1:0-28600 GCA_005239505.1 Nicotiana paniculata | reverse complement strand
AAATCTGGCAAGGCTAAGGTCACCGTCTTGGCATGACAATCCAAGATGGCATGATATGGGGATAACCAGTCCATCCCCAATATAACATCAAAGTCGACCATAGCCAAAAGCAACAAATCAACACGGGTCTCAAGACCTCCAATCACCACAACACAAGAACGATGGACTCGATCGACCACGATAGAATCACCCACTGGTGTAGATACATAAACAGGAATACTCAGTGGATGCCTAGGCATGACCAGGTATGGTGCAAAATAGGAGGACACATACGAATATGTATACCCTGGATCAAATAGCACTGAAGCATCTCGATCACAAACCCGAATAGTACCTGTAATAACTGCATCTGAAGACTCAGTCTCTGGCCTGGATGGAAGAGCATAACATCGGGGCTAGGCCCCACTACCCTGAACCATATCTCTGGGATGACCGACTGTTGGCTGGCCTCCACCCCTGGCGGCCTGAGCTCCACCTCTATGACCTCTACCTCCACCTCTAGCACCTCTACCCCCAACCTCTAGCTGGCTGGGTAGGCTGTGGAACACCTGGTGCCTGTACCATGGCATGAGAACCCTGATGCTGGGAACTACCTGATGCTCGAGGGAAACATTTGGCAAGGTGACCCGGATCGCCACAAGTGTAACAAGACCTCGACTGCTAAGGGAACTGAATCTGACCTTGTCGACATGAATGACCACCCCGGAAACTCTGATGCGGCGGTGCACTGATGGGAGCTGGTGGAGCACTATAAGGCTGCTAATCAGAATAGTGCGGCTGATAACCACGACCACCCGAAGTACCATGGGAAACCTGGAGAGCTGACTAAAAAGGTCTGGGAGGATGATCTCTGCCTGAAGAATCCCTGCCCCCAGATAAGGCTCCACTGAAACGACCGAAATGACGGGGCTTCTTGTCAGCCCCCTGACCACAACCCTGTGACAAAATCATCTCAATCCTCCTGGCCACATTGGCCGCATCCTGGAACGATATATCTGGACCTGACTCTCTAGCCATCCGAAGTCTGATAGGCCGGGCCAATCCCTCGATAAATCTCTGAACACTCCCCTGATCAGTGGGAAGTATCATAAGAGCATGTCGGGCTAGAGTGATGAATCTGGTCTCATACTGAGTGACTGACATAGATCCCTGTTGGAGACACTCAAACTGCCTCCGAAGGTCCTCTCTCTGAGTAATGGGAAGGAACTTCCCCAGAAATACCTCTGAGAACTAAGTCCAAGTCAAAGGTATAGATCCAGCTGGTCTGTCTAGGCAATAATCTCTCAACCAACTCTTGGCTTCGCCAGATAACCGAAAAGCAGCAAAGTCAACCCCGTTGGACTCCACTATGCCCATGTTTCGAAGAACCTCGTGGCAGCTGTCCAAATAATCATGGGGGTCCTCTGATGGTGAACCAGTGAAAGTAGTAGTAAATAACTTAGTGAACCTGTCCAGTCTCCACAAAGTATCTGCTGACATAAGTGCTCCCTCTGCTACCGGCGCTGCAATACCCGGCTGAGCTATTCCGGCTGGCTGAGGTGCCGGAGCCTGAAACTGTGGAGCTAGCTTCTCTGGAACGCGGGCGACAGGAGTTTGGGCACTTCTCCCAGCCTGAGAGACGTCTGGTGCTGTAGGAAGAAGACTCTCCTGTGCTACACTCTCCATGAGTCCGACTAGACGGACAAGGGCGTCCTAAAGCACTAGGGTTGCTATGAACCCCTCTGGGACCTGAGCTGGTCCAACTGGGACTGCCGGAATTGGAACCTCCTCGTCAGACTCGACCTGAGGGTCCTCCACTGGGGCTGCTGCTCTAGGTTGAGCCCGGCCCCGCCCTCGGCCTCTAGCACCACCTCGTCCTCGCCCTCGACCCCGAGTAGGAGCTGTAGCAGGAGTGTCAGGCTGCTGGGCGAAACCAAGGGTAGCACGCGTCCTCGCCATCTGCGAGAGAATAAAATAAAAACTCAATCAGTACTCAGAATCATAGCGCACGAAAGAGAAGAAAAGAAATATGGAATCATCCTAACTTTGCAGCCTCTGGTGGATAAGAACAGACGTCTCTATACCGATCCCTTAGACTTTACCAAGTTGTCCGTGAGTTGTGAGACCTAAGTAACCTAGTGCTCTGATACCAACTTGTCACTCCCCGAAATCCCACCGTCAGGCCGTGATGGCGTCTAACTTTGAACCCGCTAGACAAGCCAACGTGTGTAGTTAAACTAGCATCATAACCTCATTCTAATAGAATAAACTAAATCAGTTCACAAATTAAACGGCGGAAATAAATACGGTTTTAAGCTAAGTAAAGTCAATCACAATACATCGACGCAAAATTTCCCAAAAACCTCGTGGCACTAACTCACGAACTGTCTAAGAGTGCTAAATACAAGTCTGGAAGGAAGTACATATCTGCCTCTGAAACTAAAGGAAAAACAAGACAGAATCGAAGACAAAGGGATGGAAGAGAAGCCAAGGCCCACGATCGCCAGCGGGTATACCTTGAAGCCTCTATGATGATCTGGAAGACACTCCCACTAATGATGTCCTCCGTGTCCGGCTGCGTAATCTGCACAACATAAAGCAGTGCAGGTGTAGCATCAGTACAACCGACCCCATGTACTGATTAAGTGCCTAGCCTAACCTCGGCGAAGTAGTGACGAGGCTAGAACCAGACTACTAAATAAACCTGTGCAGTTCAAATAAATGTATATACATATATGCAACGGATAAGAAATATAGGAAGAAAATAATGAATAAAGGAAGGGGAACATGCGGTGGGGAGATAACAATTTCATATAAGAAATCTCAATAAGGAAAGGAACAACAAACCAGCATGTCAACAAGGACAAGAAATCACAAACTTGCACGGCATCACCCTTCGTGCTTTTACTCTCGTCCTCACTATGCGATGTATAATGTAATTAATGTAAATCATGGCACGACATCACCCTTCGTGCTTTTACTCTCGTCCTCACTATGTAGTATATAATGTAATTAATGTAAATCATGGCACGACATCACCCTTCGTGCTTTTACTCTCGTCCTCACTATGAGATGTATAATGTAATTAATGTAGATCATGGCACGACATCACCCTTCGTGCTTTTACTCTCTTTCCTCACAGTATAATCAATGAATATGGTACGGAATGGTACATCGTACGGCACAGCAATCACAAACAAGGGCAAGGGAGTGAACAGAATAAAAATAGAAATCCCGACAAGGGAACAATAACAGAAATCTCAACATCCTAGCAAGGGAGACAATATCAAACAATGCACGGCATCACCCTTCGTGCTTTAACACTCTTCCTCACCCAAACAGCAATCACAAACAAGGGCAAGGGAGTGAACAGAATAAAAATAGAAATCCCGACAAGGGAACAATAACAGAAATCTCAACATCCTAGCAAGGGAGACAATATCAAACAATGCACGGCATCACCCTTCGTGCTTTACTCTCATTCTCACCAAGACAATTGCACGGTATCACCCTTCGTGCTTTAACACTCTTCCTCACCCAAACAGCAATCACAAACAAGGCAAGGAAGTAAATAGAATAGATATAGGAATCCCGACAAGGGAACAATAATTAAACTATTAAATCCCGCAAGGGTAATCATCAATTACATAATTAAAAACACGGCAAGGGTATATTCCAATAACTCTTTCTCTTTCTTTCACTTTCATTTCCATGATTTATTCTATCACTTGAGCCAATGTTCCAAAGAATGTAATATCTCATATTTCTTCATTATTCATTTCACAATTTTAGCTAATGCTCCAAAGAGGTAATATCTCATATTTCTTCATTATCCATTTCACAATTTGAGCCAATGCTCCAAAGACGTAATATCTTATATTTCTTCATTATTCATTTCACAATTTGAGCCAATGCTCCAAAGACGTAATATCTTATATTTCTTCATTATTCATTTCACAATTTGAGCCAATGCTCCAAAGACGTAATATCTCATATTTCTTCATTATTAGTTACACAATTTGAGCCAATGCTCCAACAAAGTTTACAGAATACAATTCCTTTCACATATTATTCACAACATACAGAAATCATCAACTAAGCATGGAAATTACCACAAAATCAGTATATTCACAATATAAGGACTCATGGTCATGCTAGACACCAATGTATAGATACTCGTTACCATGCCTATACATCGTATTTGACACTTAGCAAGTAGAAAATTGTACTTAACTCCTATTCCCTCAAGCTAAAGTTAGACCGAACACTTACCTCGGGTCCGAAGTATAGCAATCAACCCGAAACCTCACGTTTGCCACAAGTATCCGACTCCAAATGGCCCAAATCTATTCAAATAAATTTCATACCGTAAATAACATCTCATGCAACTAACTCTACTATTTAATTCAAGCTTACGACATGAAATTAGGTGAAATGACCAAAACGCCCCTCAAGCCAGCATCTCGGAGTCGGGTAAATTTTACATTTTCAGAACCGTCGTACTCGCATGAGTCTAGCCATATACAAGTATCTCAAATCGGAGGTCAATCACCCACTCAAATCATAATTTTTAGAATAAACCTAAGTTCTACCCCAAACACCCAATTTCACCCATGGAAATCCCTGATTTTTAAGTTGAAAACATGTTAAATGATGTTAATGATTGAAACAAATGAGTAAAAACCACTTACAACTGATTTAGAAGAGTCTTGTTCTTTGGAAAAATCGCCTAAGAGTGCTGAGTTTGAGAAAATATGAAATATGAAGTAAAAACTCGGTTTTGTACAGGGCTAGCTACTGGTTGGCATCGCAATTGCGAATAGGAGTTCGCAATTGCGAACACCCCTGACATGGGAATTGCGAAGCATAGTTCGTATTTGTGATCACTGTGCAGGAGGAGGGACTTCGCATTTGCGATGAATGGCTCACATTTGCGATCCCTTGCCAGCCAGTGCACCTTCGCATTTGTGATGCTGGCTTTGCAAATGCGAAGCCTGCAGATCAGTCACACCAGCAGTTCTAAGTTCAGAAAAATGCAATCCGTGGCCTATTCAAAACTCACCCGAGCCCTCGGGGCTCTAAACCAAATATACACACTACCTCAAAAACATCCTATGAACTTATTCGTGCGATCAAATCGCCAAAATAACATCATACACATCGAATTAAGCCTCAAAATCCATGAATTCTATCAAATTTCATAAAACATCAAATTTTCCATTTTAAGTCCGAAACACGTCAAACGAAATCTGTTTTCAACCAAACTTTACAGAAAGGACTTAAAACATATATAAGACCTGTACCGGGCGCCGGAACCAAAATACGGGCCCGATACCATTACTTTCTAATCATATTTTATTTTCAACTTCCTTAAATATTTTCAGAAAATAATTTTACTCAAAAATTCATTTCTCGGGCTTGGGACCTCGAAATTCGATTCCGGGCATACACCCAAGTCTCATATTTTCCTACGGACCCTCCGGGACCGTCAAATCACGGGTCCGGGTTTCATTTACCCAAAATGTTGACCGTACTCAAATTTATTCATTTTAATATCAAATCTTAGCATTTTTCACAGAATTACATATTTAAGCTGTTCGGCTACGCACCCATACTACGCACGCTAATCGAGGCAAATACAAATAGGTTTTTCAAGGCCTCGAAAGTACGGGATGGGTAATAACATAGGTGATGACCACTTGGGTCGTCACACAGGGCTTAGCCTCATGCAGATGGAGACAGAGCTTAGTCTCATGCAAAATTTGGGACAAGGCTTAGTCCCATGCAAAGAGAACAAATAGTAGGTGATAGCAGAGTATTTTTTTAGGTCGAAGTGGATTTAGTATTGTTAATGTTATGAAGGTTGTGATTTCGAGGCGTGCATATTCCTTGTTCCTGCATTCAAAGAAAAATCGTGACTTTTGTAAGAGGGGAGGTCGGTTCGTGCCTCCTTCGACTTGCTTGACTTGCTTTGCCTGGTATGAAGATCCTGTTCAAATCATTGGGGGTAGCGTTTGCTAAACAGAGTTATTTCAAAAGCAATCACGCGTAGTTTCCAAAGTCATAGTAAAAAATATGTTTTTTAGAAAATTGGTTAGATGAACCAGTGACTATGACACGATCCGACACATTGTGACTTATCCTACCGTAGAATTTTGAGGGTCCTCCTCAAAATTCTGCCCCAGTTAGACGGAAAAACATTTCGGACTGCTGTATATATTGTGATCGGCTGAACTTGCTTCGAAATTTTGAAGGTCCTCCTCAAAATTCTGTCCCAGTTTCTGATTGTGGGGAAAATAAAATTTTTATTGAATTGTGACCGAACCCACATGGCTTCCTACGTATCCCCTCTTAAACGGGAATCAGGTCAAGCATAGTTCAATTTACATCATTTGCAAAAACATAAACAATTACACATAGTATAACTTGACTGCATCTGAATTGATTGGTTTTGGCCAGACTTCTTCGTCCATTTCTGCGAGTATGAGGGCTCCTCCCATCAATATTCTGTGAACCATGTAAGGACCTTGCCAGTTGGGAGAGAATTTTCCTTTGGCTTCATCTTGTAACAACACACCCCCATGGTGTAATGAAGGTTGTTTTCTCTGCATCTTCTTCGTCCATCCAAATTTGATGCTAATCGGTGAAGCAATCTACAAAGGACTGGAGTTCATGCTTGGCACAATTGTCGATTAGAATGTGTATGTTTGGTAGCGGGAAATCATCCTTGGGACTTGCTCTTTATAGATCCTGATAATCAACACAGACTCTGACTTTCCCATATTTCTTTGGAACTGGCACGATGTTGGCTAACCAAGCTGAGTATTCAACCACCCTGAGGACCTTAGCCTTGATTTGCTTGGTGACCTCCTCTTTGATTTTCAGACTCATATCAGGCTTGAATTTCCCGAGTTTCTGCTTTAGCGGTGGACACATTGAGTTTGTGGGAAACTTATGAGCCACAATAGATGTCTTAACCCGGTCATATCATCGTATGACCATGCAAAGGTGTCCTCATACTCTTTCAGGAATTATGTGTACTCTTCTTTTTCTGATGGTGATAAGTGAATGCTGATGCGGGTCTCCTTGACAGTTTCGGAATCTCCTAAGTTGATTATCTCAGTTTCGTCCAGGTTGAACTTGGGCTTGTTCTAAAAATGCTCTTCTTCTGAGTCACTATCCTTTTGTTGCGTTGCCTCATTACATGTACAGTTGTTGGTTCATCAAGACAGGAAATAGTAATGCTTTATAGATAAAGATATGAGAGAAAATGGTAATAATAAATATCGATCCATTGAAACATAAAAGCGATTAATTTAAACAACATTTTTGGAACGCTGGGGGTTTTATTCGAAAACAACAAAATAAACACGGTTGTTCAGCCTTGCTACCCCGAGACTCGTCAATCCCTGGATGGTCTGACAGTCCAATTCTTGAGGAATGATCAGTTCTCCACAGCTCGGATGGTAGGGACTTCTTTCTCCTCCTCCTCGACAATTACACAACAGTCCATGTCATCATCCTCTAGGAACAAGTTCCTCAAGGCGGCCAATACTTCTTCCTCCTCTGATCCCCATATGATGTCGGTCTGCTTGAAGTCTGACTGATGTGTGGTACAGGCTGCTGAAGTGGAGTGTACGGACCACACCACGGTGGTGACCAGTCATTGTATTCTCGCCAGGTGTACTGATACCCTAGACCAAAGGTTGTACCATGACATTTCAACTGTATTGGCTTGGAGATACCCTGAAGGTTTTTGCCAAGACCCTTGCTGGGTTCATATCCTCTCCACGCTAGTATACTTTCTATCTTGTTGCTCCACCACCTATCTTTCTCAATTGCATTGACCTGCTCGATGTGATGATAAGTTTCTCCCCCGAGCCTTCTTCTATTCTCAACCACAGGGATAGGCTGACGGTTGTAAATGGGGTTGCTTCTATCTCCAGGGATAATCACCTCTTGATGGTTCCATTTGAACTTCACTGCCTGATGCAAAGTTGATGCCACAGCCCCAGCGGGGTGTATCCATGGTCGTCCCAACAATAGATTATAGGATGCGGATATGTCCAGCACCTGAAACTTGACATCAAACCATGTAGGCCCTATATGTAAACATAGATTGATTTCCCTAATGGTATCCCTCTGAGACCCATCAATGCCTTCATGTTCATGGTCCTTTCTCGTATTTCATACAGGCCTTTGCCCAGCCTCTTCAGTGTTGTCAATAGGAAAATATTGAGACTGGATCCCCTATCTATCAGGACTCTAGCAATGAAATTATCCTCACATTTCACGGTAATATGTAGTGCCCTGTTATGATTCAAACCCTCGGGTGGCGGCTCATCCTCGTGGAAGGTGATTTTGTGACTTTCTAGCACCTGTCCCACCATATTGGCCATTTCTCCGCCAGTGATGTTGTTAGGTACATATGCCTCGCTTAACACCTTTAAGAGAGCATTCTTGTGCACTTCTGAATTATGTAGCAGTGACAGGATAGATATCTGAGCAGGAGTCTTCTTCAAATGATCTGTGACTGAATACTCTTTTGCTTTCACTTTCCTCCAAAGGTCGTCCGGGCCTGCTTCAATAACGGGCAGTCTGTTAGAAGCCTTCTTACTGGATTCTCCCAAATGTTATGGTGTATAGACTCTTCCCGTTCTGGTCATCCCTTGCGCAACGCCGGATTCTTCTGCTTTGTTCTTTCCTCTTCTTCTAGCTTCAACCACATAATCCCAAGGTATAGCCTTAGTGTTGAAAGGCGGCGTGGTTGACATGGTCACTGTGAAAGGCGTAGTTACTTTCACCTCGAATGGAATATGCACAGTTGCGGGGGTGCTATCTCAACTTCAAATGGAACTGATGCATCTATCTCAACCTCCAATGGCGGCTGTATTTGTATTATAATAGGAATGAGCATGATTGTGGGTTTCATAGGATTCTCACCCTTTTTGATAATCCCAATTGATCCCTCGGGATCTCATACCTCATCGGTCTCTATCACATTGACACCTTCACCCCTATGACCTGGGAGGGGGTGGTTGCGGATGTTAGGTGTAGCTTCTTTGGCCTGAATGACCTTATTATCAATCAAGGTATGGATCTTATCCTTTAGTGTTCGGCACTCGTCAATGGTGTGCCCCTTTATGCCAGAATGATATTCACAGGTCTTGTTTGGGTTGACCCATTTGGATGGATTCTCCACGGTCGCAGCAGGGATATGAGTGACATAACCAACAACCTTCAGCCTTTCATACAGTTGGTCAATGGGTTCGGCAATGGTAGTGTATTGTCTAGGTGGTCTGCGGTCAAAGTTAGGCCGAGGTCTTGGGTAGTTTGGGCGGGTTGGAGGTGGATGAAAGTGAGAGGGTTGGGAATTATATGTGTGATAAGCAGTGGCTGGTTGGGAATATCTGGGAGGTGATGGTTGATATGTGGGTGGAGGTGCTTGGTATTTAAGTGGGGAGGTTTGATATACAAGTGGAGTTTTGGGTCCTTGGGCGACCATTACTGTTCCTGCATCTTTCTTCTTCGATATACCCCTTGACGCAATGCTTTGTTTGTGGCCTGCAATGCTTCAAAGTTTGTCACCATACCGCTTTTAATGCCCTCTTCAACCCTTTCTCTGAGTTTGATGATATCAGAGAACTTATTGTTTTAAATAACCATCAATCTTTCATAGTACCGCGGATCCTGTGCTCTGACGAAGAACTTGTTCATCTGTTCTTCGTCCAATGTTGTCCTAACTTTGGCTACTTCTGACCTCCAACGAGTAGCATACTCGCGTAAGGTCTCAGTGGGTTTCTTCTTTAGGTTCTGAATGTAGAAGACATCCGGCGCATTCTCTGTGTTAAACCTGAATCTGTCCATGAATTCAGACGCCATACTCACCCAGTTGGCCCCCTTCTTGAGATCCTGGCTGATATACCAGGATAAAGCATCTCCTGTAAGACTCTTCATGAAAAGCTTCATTCGGATCCTTTCATCCTTTCCGACCCATAAGTCCTCAGGTGAACCCTGGGATCACCTGTTCCGTCAAACATTTCGAACTTGGGGGGTTTGTAATTCTCCGGCAGCTCTACATCAGGCTGTATGCATAGTAATTCATAGTTCAGGCCTTCTATCCCTTTTCTCCCTTCGACGCCTTGAACCCGACTCGTCAACTTCTTGAGCTCTTCAGCCAGGTTCTTTATGAGCAAGTCCTTCTCAGTAGATTCTGGTGTATAGGATACGGGCTGAGTGGAGTGAGGTAGGATTTCCACGTATATAGGGTTGTTTCGATGACTGGGAGTTTAGGTATAATAGTGATCATTGGTGGAATTCTGGGGTTCAGGAATGACTGGCAGGGTGTTTTGTGGAGTGTGGTAGGTGTTTTGCTGGTACTGTGGTGGGATAGTTTGATTTTGTGGTGGGGTTGTATAATGGTGAGGTGCAGGAGGATTCTGTGGGCGTTTGTTGGGTGTGTTTTGCGGTGGTGCGGGGTTCTGAGTGTTTGAATGGTTGACATCTGGGATATTGAGTGTGAGGGATAGATTTGCTAAGCTCCGGACCTGCTCGAGCTCACCCTGGAGTTCTAGTATTTTCTACTCAAGTCGTGATACCACATCATTTGGGGCCTGAGTACCTCGACCATCAGAAGCTTCTTCATGTTCAACATGTATGTTGTTGTCTTTTCTGGTGCCGTTCAAATCATCCATCTTTGCTTTCCCTTTACCTTTTGGTGGACTAGGAGGAGGAGAAGGTGGAGGGACCCTGGGTCTAGTATGATAAGCTAATGATGCCATTATGCGCGAACCAACATTTGGGGAATGGGAATAATCAAAAGAAAGAAAGAAAAACAAAAGGTAGCCAAGTTAGTGAGAGCTCTAAAAAGAGTATTTGCGGTATTTAAACACATATTGCGGAATGTAAATTCGTATCTTATTTTGGGAGACTCATTGTGCCCTAGGTAGGCCTAGCGACAAATTGTTTTGGAGAATTTAGATGCCAATAACAACCTCATTTCATTAATATGAAAATAGATGAATCCAACACAACACTAAAATAATAAAAGATAGGTCACTACTGGCATTTGGCCTTATTACATTTAGGAAAGACAGGTAAATCTAATCTATTTGGTCCTAGAAGGACCTTCCCCAGGCTTGATCTTTCTGGCTCCATCAATCAGGTCCCCTAGTTCGCGCATTCCCAACAACAGGTATACTCTTGCCAAATGTCCTCCATCGCTTCCTTTAGCATTCTGGCAGTTAGCGACCCTCTTTCTTGTCTTTCCTTCTAGCTCCATCAATACCTGTTCCAGATATTCTACCCTTTCATTGTGAGGTGATAGCCATTTCCCTCCATTCCCTGATTAGTCTCTTGTCTGTCTCATGTATCTCCTGATGTTCGGCCTCGGAGTCACGAATCCTCTTACGCAACTTGTTGTACTTTACTTGGTTTTCTGTATCTTCGTCTATGACCCTGTTTTCCCGACCGATTCCTGGTTCAACTTTCCCAGCTAAGTTATCGTCCAACCATGCCGGGTAAAAAGGTGTTTGTCCCGCATGATACCTGTCTGGCTCGATGGTGTATTTTTCCATAATAATCTATGAGTGCCACATATGCTGAGCTTGACACTTGTAAGGGATGTCTTCATCTTGAAAATCTGCCCGAAAATAACTTATCTTTGCGACCCGTGGTATGATCTGTTTCCTGTCTGCCTCATAACCCTGACGGGAACATAAGGGTATATTCCCCTTAACCTGATAAACACCAAGTGAGGAGCGTCCCTTGACGTGATGATGAATTTATTTGTAGGGAACCATTCAAACATCCACTGAACCTGATTCTCAGTCAAATTGTCGAAGAACTCCGCCCATTCCTTAGCACTCTCTGGTTGAGCAAACCTGTCCGGAATATAAGTCATCTGTTTAGGGTGATGGAAGGCAATATGGTCATTCCACGCCCTTCGTGGAAACTCCTGGAAATATTGAACCTTTTGGACATGCTCCATTAACCACAATTGCAGCAGCAAATTGCAACCCTCGAAATGTTTGGACCCTTTCTGGCAGTGGTCCAAGGCCCGGTAGATATCAGCTATAATCATAGGGACTATGGTGTATGTCTGTCCCTCGATTACTTCCATTAGAGTCTTGGTGACCATAGCCAGTCTAGTGTGAATTCTTTCCTTTTTCGTTGGGAACACTATCATACCCAAGAAGCAAACAATGAACACGAAAACTCTACGGTGAATATGTCCCAAGGAAGTAATGGAAAAATCATCATGGAAAATACGGTAGGACTTGCTATGACCGCATCTATCATACAAGTAGTCAAATGGTATATAAGATTTCTTTAAGCACTCCAAATCGGCATTCTTTTTCAGACCCATCATTTTTAGAAATCCCCTACCAGTGCGATTTTAGGGTAACAATAACCCAGGGCTGTCCCAAGGTAGCCCAGCAAATCCCCCGATTTCTTCTAGGAGCGGGGTCATTTCTATATCCCCGAAGCGAAACACTGATTTTTCACGATCCCAGAACATGGTTGCAACTTCTATCAACATGTTATTTGGCTGGATGTCTAACAGAGAAGGAAAATTTCCCAGGACCTTCTTCACATGTTTTTTGTCACTTGAGGAAAGATCTTCCCACCAGTCTAGTAGCAATGGTGGTATATTTTGGACCATGTCGAACCTGGGGACCTCGTGCCTCATTTTCTGCAAAACAAATAAAGTTAGGCCCTTTCCCCCTCCAGATTCCACTATTTATATATCGATGATTAGCATATTGGCATTTTGTTCTCCAAAATTAATGCACAAAACATAGTTGCGTCTGTTGGAATTATGGAAACCCCGATAGACTTTTGGATAAGGATTATCTTAAAGGGTTATTATGTGGACAACATATTAACCCGGCTAGGTTTGACCATGATGCATGTACAGTTATAATCACAGTAAGGTTGCTATGGGGGTCTATACTAGTACCCTCAAGCGGACAACTTGAGGGGTAAAGGCACTGAATCGTCGATTGCACCGTTGATCGACTAGTTTTACCGCAAATAAGCCATTCCGAATTTAAAGGGTGATATATAGGAAGAGCGCAACCACTCATCAAGCGTTGCTAAAGGATTGATTACGCACGAGTTAATATGATGTTAGCATGATTTATGCAGCAGTAAATAACATGTTGTCACGTATTTGCACGTTAGGAAAATAATAAATGCGGTATCTAATAATTGAAAGACGTTTAAGAAAGGAAAACAAAGAAATACGTCAGTTTCTGCAGTAAAGGAAATCATAAATGCTCAAAACGGGCAATTAAATTCACATAAGGGGAAAGGGGAAAGGTGCACACATATTAGAAAAAGAAGCATGCTTAAGACTAATTTACAAAATCAAGTTTGTTATGGTAAAAGCCTAAAATCCTCAGCAGAGTCGCCATGCTGTCGCGCCCTCTTTTTTCCTCGCGGAATCGGGTTTCGACATTCATTTGGGACAACTCCCTTCCTTTTGGGAGAGGGGTATGGAAAGTGAAGAGTCGCCACCTAACGGATTTATGGTACGTTAGGGCACCTGATGCAAGTAATTCATGAAACCAGTCTACGTTACCGGAGATTGGGTAAGGGATTGAAATTACCTTGAGGAGAAGGTGTTAGGCACCCCTCGAGGTCCATAATGGTGGGTCCCGGCCAAACTTACTTAGTAAATTAGTAATTTAATAGATAAGCAGTCTAAGCACACATATGTAAGTAATTTAAAAGGAGTTTAAAAGGTAAGTAGTCTGAACACACATATGTAAATAAGATAGGGGAGTCCTAAGTTATTAGCCTATAGGATCACATCCGTACAATGCCCGATAATCCTTTCTCAACTAGAGGGGTTACACGTGACATTAGCGCACATGTCATCTGTTGATACTCAATTTTTCCCTATTATATTTTTAAAATGCATATATACCTTCAAAACTAAGCATTAACATCAATTGATATTTTTCCATAAGTTCTAAATTTTTAAATTAATTTATCCAGTACTTTATTTCTATAAATAATTACAAAATTGAATCACAAACGACTTTATAGCATTTCATGATTTAATTCTGCTATTTATAGTCATATTAAGTTCAAATTATTTCACAAATGGCCAGATTTACACCTTTTGGTTACAATTGCAATAGCTTTGCAATTACAACCCACACATACAATATTATGTTATTTTACCAAAAAAATGGCTCATTGTATTTTTAGAATATTGAATAGTTATTTTAAAACATTTCTATGCATGAAAATTATTTTTTATAATTTGTTAATTATTTTTTCTCAAATACTTGGGTATTTAATAAATGACCCCTTTTGTTTTCAGACTTAACCCTTCAAACCAGCCCAAAACCCCTTTTAAAATTAGCCCAAACCCTTAAGCCCAAATACACACATGCCCGACCCAATACCCCCATTTAATCATGATCAACGGTCCATATTACCCCTTCCATAATTAAAGCTAGACCTACCCCCTCCCCCTCCCCCCGCCCAAATCCTTTCATTCTCTCCCTCACCTGCCATCATCACCTACCTAATCTCTCAACTCTCTCGACCTAACCCTAGTTCTAAACGCCGTCACCAGCGTATATCTCATCTCTATGGTTCTCCTATACCCTCTTCGGCCAGTCCTGGACTTCTACACACCATTGCTCTTTGACTTCTTAGATCTTTGAGAAGATCTCAAGGAACCCAACCGGTTCTGGTTTGAAACTTTGCTTATTAGCCTGTCTCAGGCCATTTTTCGATTGTGAGTAAGAATTACGTCTTGTTTTGTTACGAATCTATGGTATCTTGACCTATTCTCTCATCTCTATTACTTTTCTGAAAATCCTAGTTTGATACTATCAATCCTTCTCAGATCTGTATAGATCTGAGATGAATCGTGCACTATTACATGTTTTCCTTTGAAAATTTCTGGTTTAATTGATTATTCCGACTCTTCCTAAACTAGGGTTCATCCCAAGTTGTTTTTCAAAGGTTTTTCTAACTCCTAAGTGTTTGATTAATTGTTCTTTCGTCTTCGTGACTGATTTGTGCAAAAATACTTAAATCTTAGTTGATTTTGTGTGATACACTGATTTTTCCAACCTTTGCTTCGGTTTTGGGTACTTTCTGTGTTACCAGTCATATTACTTTGCTCTATTTTTTGGACTTAAACATTTTTCCTTGTTAAATCCAGTATTTTTGTGGTTTTGCCCTAACCTCTGTTAGGGTTCGAACCTGCTCTTTCTGGCTAAGTTCTATGTTTCTGTGAGGTTTCACTTAGTCTAATTTCTATTTATGGAAGTTAAGAAATTCTTTTCGAAAATCAGTGTTATTTTGAAAGTTTTGTTGATCGCTTTACTCCGTTAGAGATTCGTATGCATAAATCTTGTTTGATTCCTGGTTTATGAATTTAATTGGCCGTCTATGCCTTAACTGATTCCCATATAATTTTGTGATTGTACCGATCCTTTATTTGGTATGATTGTGATTTTTTCCTTAATTAAACTCCCATGTTATTACCATTTGATCAATTACCCCTAATTAAGGGAGGTCTATTCTGAACCCTTATGTGATTGGATTCTGTGACTCTATTTTCCTTAATTGATTGAATACTGATTCCTTTACCGTATTTGTTCTACTCTTAAATTGCTATATATACACTCTTGTTTTTCCTCTCAACACACGGACAATAGTTCAAACACACACACACAAACTTTCTCTCATCTCTCTTTCTACTACTTGCATTCATTGCTTGTTTAGCCGGCTGAAAGCCAAGGCTAGACTGTCAAATCCTGCCTACTTCACCTTCTGTCTTTTCTTCCTTAACTGGTATGTTCCTGCTTCTAATTCCATTCATTTTACTATGAAGTTTAAATCTATATGATTCTCTAGGGCTCTATTCATGTTAATATCCATGTCTTTTCTGCATTAGACTAACCGCTTATGTACCTAATGTTATATTCTTTCTTGATTACTGTTTGATCAGTATGTTTAAGTTCACCCTTTATTGTTTATTGCTTTAATCAGCATGTTTTACATTAGTTTAAGTACTCCCATTTTTCCTGTTTACTTCCATCAACCAGCATGCTTGCTTTTGTGTCTCAGGCTCCTATCTAATTGACTTCAATTGGCATGACTAATTCTGTGTAGTTAGACTCCTGTCTTCAGCATGACCATTCCTACACTTAGTTTCTGTGTTAGACTGTCTATTGTTGTTAGTTAACATGACTAATTTAGCATTAAGCCTGGATGTTAGACCTATGTTGTTCCTGCCTAGACTCTAGGTCAGTATGTTATTATGAATTTGGTTGTTGTAGAAACCATTGCCTATTCCATGTATCTATTACTCAGTATGCTCTCACTCTTATCCTGTTCTTGTGTGTTTCTGATTCATGCATCCCCGACCCTTGCTCCTTTTTTTTCGTAATTGTTTGTACACCTAGAACTAGTTGACAAACTGAAGTTGAATCTGAGCAATATGATGCTTTTGTGACCATGTTGTTGTTTGCTGAACCTTCTTTTCCTTCAAAAGGTTTTTCAACATGTATTTTTTTAAATCTTAATATGTTTTCCCAAAATGTGTCCATTCTTAAAGTATTTTTTACTCCTAAATGTTTTACTCCTCTATTGTTGTCCAAAAGTTATTCCAACTATGTCAAGCACTCTCACTTCTGCTCTTAGATTACTTAAGTTCTGCTCCTCCAGTGTGTATACTTCCTAGGAATCCATGAGATTCCTCCGAACTCTGGAACATTGGGACTGGCCCTTTTCACACTGCACATAATCACTTCCTTATTCAAAGGATCTTGGTGTGAGCATTGCCCGGGATCCCTGAGGTCCTTAGGGAACTTTGACACACCAGTACACCCTATTGGCTATGAGAATTTAGCATCCTGGACTGTTTTGAAGGCCTTGTATTTCCAGGTTCACTTTGGGCCTATCTCAGGCTCCCTATAGCATAGCTTATATTTATTATGTAATTCATTTATTTATGGTATGTAATAATACCTTTGTAAACAGATATTGGGGAAATTAATAAAGGAGAGGGATTCGTATATGGATTTTTGTAGGGAGACCAGGTAGAAATCATGCTTTAGGTTTATATTGTGTTTGCTTGCATTAGAAATTCTGCCTTTAGGTCTATGTTGTGTTCACTTGCATTAGAAATCATGTTTTGGGCTCATATTATGTTATTTGAATTAGCAATCATGCTTAGGTTTATATCATGTTTACCATGCTTTTAGATCACCTGGCATATTGTGCAATGTTATAGGCTCATTACTTTATTTGTTACGGAATTTCGCTTTTGCATAATCATGATCACCTAGAAATCCTGTTATTAAGTTACCATTGCAATTCTGCTTAATAAAAATGTCCATACTTGGTGTGCATTAGAAATCCTACTTTAGGACTATGTTGTATCATGTCTACATCGCCTAAGTCAATAACCGTCCTATCTATACGAATGTTTAAAAGCAATTTCAGCACCTAGACAAGCATGTTTATAGGATGTATTAAAACTCAAACTGTTTGTTTTCCTTTAGTCAATTTCCAGAATTCTGTTTGCATTTTAGACAACATGTTATAGGGTATCCCTGAACCACGCCTAGGCAAGATTATAGGTAATTAAGGCTTTACAAAATTGTAAAACTATGTTTTGTTTATTTGTGACTGCCCAAATTCTGCTGGTTCTAAAATCAATAGGCAAACTGATTAGGTCTTTACCGCTTCGCCTTAACATAATGCTACACATTCTCTGTTTGTCATGCTCACTTAGATATCATGTTCTAGGACCTTTTCTGAAACATCTGAAATCTTAATGTTTGAGACGTGCTAATTGCCTGTTTATTTGTGGAGGTAAACATGGACCCTTAGTTGTTGTCTTACTTGACAGTCCTGTTTATTCTTTGTTGTCGCTTAGATTTTCCTTTTTAAACACTTTAGGAAAGTCTAGAACTGCCTAAAAATAGAGGTCCTAAACACCTCCGGGACCACAAGGAAGGGACGGGTAATGCGCGCTTAGAGTTTGTTTAATTGAAACCGATTATACAACCGCTAAGGGGAGGGTAATCGGGTAGTAAAAGGATATGATGACCTGTGCGCTAATGTCACGTGTAACCCTTCTAGTTGAGGAAAGATTACCGGGTGTTGTACGGATGTGATCCTATAGGCTAATAACTTAGGACTCCCCTATCTTATTTACATATGTGTGCTCAGACTGCTTAATTTTTAAACTCCTTTTATCTTACTTACATATGTGTGCTTAGACTACTTATCTGTTAAATGGCTAATTTACTAAGTAAGTTTGGCCGGGACCCTCCATTGTGGACCTCGAGGGGTACCTAACACCTTCCCCTCAAGGTAATTTCAAGCCTTACCCAATCTCTGGTAACATAGAATGGTTTCATGAATTACTTGCATCAGGTGCCCTAACATACCATAAATCCGTTAGGTGACGACTCTTCACTTTCCATACCCCTCTCCCAAAAGGAAGGGAGTTGTCCCAAATGAATGTCGAAACCCGATTCCGTGAGGAAAAAAGGGGGCACGACACAAATCATAAGGGATTCATTCTAGCTTATCACTAGCTTTATTTCCTTTTGAAGAGAAACATCCTTTAGTCAAATTTCCTTCCAAACAGAATCCACAAGTTGGTTGCCTCTACTTTCAATGAACATTAAGGTCCATCCTTGACCAACTTGAGATTCTATCCAGATTAATATGACTTAGACAAAAGTGCACAGATAAGTTTTTCTCAATTTTTTGAAGAACATATTCTCTTATGAGGTAGACTAATATTGTTCTGTCTAGGGAGCCATTAGTATACAATAACAAGGTCATGCATTCATGTACCACAAGATATAAAATATTTATCAAACTCAATAACTCAAGAGTTATTCAAAAATTAAAACAAATATCCATCTCTTATTTTGCCCAGTAACCAGAATTAAATTCCTTCTAACAAAAAGTACATATATTGCATCCTTTAAGTTAATGTCTTATCACTAAAAGAAAATTTTAATAAGTAATACGACAAATTGCATAAAGTAATTGCTGAGTTGAGATAAAAATATTAAATAGATCATAATAAATCAAAACATTGAATAAAAAAATTCAGACCGCATTCAATAATTATATACATACATGCATCTCGAATAATAAATTTCGATGGGAAAAGAATCATTCATGCAAAATATATTATATAATGCCAAAATTATACAATCCAAAAATAAATAGGACCAACTCAGATGGAGAGTATACTATTATTTTCGGTCAATTGTATATCTTTTTAGTACGGAAATTTTAAACACACTGCTCATAAATGTCATGCATCTTGAATAGCAATTTCGATGGGAAAATAACTACTCATGCAACATACATATGTAATGCCAGATTATTCACTCCAATAATTAAAATAGACCCTACTCAGATGGAGAGTATACTGTTAATTTAAGCCAAGTGAACATCATAATTAATAGCTCTAGTACCATTGATCCAACATGTATACTCAAATGGAGAGTAAGTACACGATATCAATTACTAGTATTTCACCTAGTGAGCTTACAATAAATTTATCCGATATGAATGAAGACCTAAAGTCAACGCACAAATTTATTACTCACTTGAGATTAATAGTGGAAGACCATAGAAATATATTTCTATCACCACTTAATCATAATTGTATTTTAGTTACAAAATTAATTCAACCCTTAAACTCATATAGAAAGTTAATACAGGTTATCAATAACTAGTAACTATATCCAGCTAGTTCAATATAAATTTATCCGATATAGAGGAAGACATAATATCAACGCGTAAAATTATTTTCTCACTATAAATAAAAAACGGAGACCATAGGGGTTAATTACTATCGCCACTTTATCGCAACCATGAACTTTTCTCTGAGGATTAAGTTCCATAATTAAAAAAAAATGCTCAAAACCCCATTTAAACAGTCTTAAAATTGTCACGACCCAATTCTAACCTAGGTCGTGATTGCGCCTATTGTGATATAAGGCAAGCCTATTTTCCCAAAACATTACTACCAATTTAATTATAAGAGTTTAATAAGAACATTTCCAATAATTTGAATTTCTCATAACCTAAACCAACTCTAAATATAATAAAGAAAATACGGAAACAAGCCCCAAACATCAGGGTGTCACTAAGGCACGAGCGTCTAAAACTAGGAACTAAGATATATATATATATATATATATATATATAACTATCTAACTGTCAATACAGTCCAAAGAAAGAAATAATAATAGGAGTAACAAGGTCTTGCGGACGCTAGCAGCTACCTTGCAGTCTCCAAAGATAGTTGGCCTGAACTTAACAATCGCCACGCTCTAACTCACCTGGATCTGCACATGAAGTGCAGGATGTATTATGAGTACAACTGACTCAGTAGTAACAGAAATAACTAAGGAACTGAGTAGTAGTGACGAGCTAAGCAAAACAATCCAATTACTTATTTCCATAATTAAGTACAAACAAGGGTAAACAGGTAATTTCTATAAATCAACGAATGCTACTAAGAAATCAACAAGTAAATGCAGCAACAACAAACGTAAATGAAACCTCCCAGCAATGTCACTCCATCACTCAACACTCAACACTCAATACACACTCTCAATAGGTACCTGCGCTCACTAGGGGTATACAAACTCTGGAGGGGCTCCTACAGCCCAAGCGCTAATCTGCACGGACAACTCACGTGCTGCACGAACAACTCACATGCCATAATATCAATATCTGGATCCGCACGGTCAACTCACGTGCTACACAAACAAATCACGTGCTATGGTATCAATACCTGGATCCACACGGACAACTAACGTGCAATAATAAAATATCTCAGGCCCTCGACCTCACTTAGTCATGTACATCTCCAGCCCCACAATTCACAACAAATGAGGGAACAAAACCCAAATCAAATATCATAGCATATCGGCAAAATAACTGAGACTGAGGTAAACATGTATAAGAATTTCTATGACTGAGTGCAAATAATGTGAGCATGAATAAAGCCTAAGCATGATCTCTAGCATGACGACATTCAAGTTCAACAACATGTAAATACATAGACACAAATAATGGCTATTAGGCCTCACAACTTCACAGGATGGACCAAGTCTCAATCCCTCGCGGTGTACACCCAGACTCCCGTCACCTAGAATGGGTATCACCTCCAAACAATCACATGATATAAATTCTCCGGGTTTATACCCTCAAAGCCAGAGTTAAAACTGTTACTTACCTTAACAACATAAAATCTTACTCTGGGATATCTTTTTCCCTCGACTCGGTCTCCAAAAGCTCTGAATCTAACCATAATCAGAACAAATTATTAACATAGGCCAGAGAATCGAATTTCACAAGAAAAACTACATAAATAGGCCAAAAATCGGAAAGCGACCAAAACCCGGCCCACGGGCCCATGTCTCGAAACCAGTTAGAATGGCAGAATCAGAATCTTCGTCCTCTCCCGAGTCTAACCATATAAAATTCATCAAAATCGGGCTCCATTTGGTCGCTTAAATCCTCACTTAAAAATCTCCAAAACTCAAGCCCTAACTCCCTCAATTTTACCCTAAAATCCTACAATTTTCATGGCTAATAGTGGAAACATCATAAACACGCGCAAATAAACCCAAGCGACTTACCTCAGTGATATCTCTCAATTCTCCCTTGAAAAACACTTCCCCCAAGCTCAAAACCGTTCAATAATGGTGGAAAAAGGGGAAAAATTCGCGAAGTATTACTTATATAGGTTCTGCCCAGGGGTTCCGCACCTGTGACCCCCTTCTTCGCATCTGCGGTCCCAGAGCCGCACCTGCGGAAACCACTTATCCGCTGGAGCTCGCACCTGCGCAACCTTCTTCGCACCTGCGGGCTCGTAGGTGCGATCCACTCTTCGCATCTGCGACTAAGCCCCAGTCCTCCATCTCCGCATCTGCGATCCTCCCTCGCACCTGCGACCTCCGCACCTGTGCTCACCATTTCGCACGTGCGGTACACCAGAAACAGCAGCATCAGTTGCTAAGCTAAGTCTCCAAACTTCCCGTTAACCATCCGAAATCATCCCGAACCCCTCGAGCCCTCGACCAATAATTCAAACAAGTCATATATCACTACCCGAACTTAGTCGAACCTTCGGAACACCCAAAACACCAAATCAACCGCCGATTCAAGCCTAAGAACTTCTAAACTTTAAAAACTCGCCAACGACGCAGAAACCTATCAAACCACGTCCGAATGACCTCAAATTTTGCACACACGTCAAAAATGATACTATGAACCTATTCCAACTTTAGTAAATTCCATTCCGATCCCGATACCTAATTTTTCCACTGTCGACCAAAATCGCCTAATTTCCTACTTTCGCCAATTCAAGCCTAATTCTACCACGGACCTCCAAATTATATTTTGGACACACTCCTAAGTCTAAAATCACCCAACGAAGCTAACTGAATCATAAAAATCCAAATTCGAGTATGTTTACTCATAAGTCAACTCCCGGTTTACTTTTCTAACTTAGTTTTCTAACTAAGAGACTAAGTGTCTCATTTCACTCCAAAACTACTCCGGACCCAAACCTACCAACTCGATACAACTCAACACAGCTGAAAAATACATAAAGAAGCAGAAATGAGGAAAATGGGGCTATAACTCTCGGAACGACCGACTGAGTCGTTACATCCTCCCCCTCTTAAACAAACATTCGTCCTCGAACGAGTGTAGAAACATACTTGGAGTCTCAAATAGGTGTGGATATCTGCTCCGCATCTCCCGCTCGGTCTCCCAAGTGGCCTCCTCCATGGGCTGGCCTTTCCATTGAACCTTCACTAAAGCTATGTCTTTTGATCTCAGCTTCCGTACCTGACGATCCAAAATAGCCACAGGCTACACTTCATAAGTCATATCACCCTCCAACTGAACCGTGATGAAGTCCAAAACATGGGACGGATCGCCCATATACTTACGAAGCATAGAAACATGAAATACTGGATGCACACTCTACAAGCTGGGTGGCAAAGCAAGCTCATATGCCACATCCCCAATCCTTTGAAGTACCTCAAATGGACCAATTAACCGAGGGCTCAAGTTTCCCTTATTCCCAAATCTCATAACACTTTTCATAGGTGAAAACTTCAGCAATACTTTCTCCCCAATCATGTAAGATACATCACGAACCTTCATATCCGCATAGCTCTTCTGTCTAGACTGCGCCGTCGAAGCCTCTCCTGAATCAACTTCACCTTATCTAAAGCATCCTGCACCAAATCTGTACCCAAAAGTCTAGCCTCACCCGACTCAAACCAACCAACCGGAGATCTACACCTCCTCCCATATAATTCCTCGTATGGAGCCATTTGGATACTCAATTGATATCTGTTATTATATTCAAACTCCGCGAGTGGCATAAACTAGTCCCATGAACTCCAAAAATCAATAACACAGGCGCGCAACATGTTCTCCAATATATGAATAGTGTGCTTGGACTGCCAGTCCGTCTGAGGGTGAAAAGTTATGCTTAACTCAACCTGAGTACCCAATCCTCGGTGCACGCCCCTCCAAAACTGAGGTGTAAAATGAGTACCCCTATCTGAAATGATGGAAACTAGGACACCATGCAAGCGAACAACCTCTCGGATATAAATCTCAGCTAACTGCTCTGAAGTGTAGGTAGCACAAACAGGAATGAAGTGTGAAGACTTGGTCAGCCGATCCACAATAACCCAAATAGCATCGAACTTCTTCGAAGTCCGTAAGAGCCCAACTAGGAAGCCGATGGTGATCCGCTCCCACTTCCACTCTGGAGTATTTAATCTCTGAAGCAAGCCACTCGGTCTCTGGGGCTCGTACTTAACCTGCTGACAGTTGAGACATCGAGCCACAAACCCAACAATATTCTTTTTCATCCGCCTCCACCAATAGTGTTGTCTCAAATTCTGGTACATCTTCACGGCACCCGGATGGATGGAATACCACTAGCTGTGGGCCTCCTCAAGAATCAACTCCCGAAGCCCATCCACATTAGGCATGCATATCTGGCCCTGCATCCTCATCACACCATCATCGCCAATAGTCACATTCCTAGCATCACCTCGTCGGACCCTGTCCTGAAGAACAAGCAAGTGCGGGTTGTCATACTGACTCTCTCGGATACTGTCATAAAGAGAATACCTGGAGGCTACGCAAGCCAATACCTGGCTAGGCTCCGAAAGATCCAATCTCATAAGTTGGCCTGTTAATGCCTAAATGTCCAATGCTAAAGGTCTCTCTACTGTCGTAAGATAAGCAGAACTCCCCAAACTCTCTGCCCGATGACTCAGAGAATCGGCCACATTGGCCTTCCCCGAATGGTATAGAATAGTGATATCATAATCTTTAAGAAGCTGCAACCATCTCCGCTGACGCAAATTAATATCTTTCTGCTTGAATAGATGATGCAGACTCCGGTGATCAGTATAAATCTCACAATGAACCCCATACAAATAATGACGCCAAATCTTCAAGGCATGAACAATGGCTACTAACTCAAGATCATGCACTGGATAATTCTTCTCATGAGTCTTCAACTGACGCGAGGCATAGGCAATCACCCTACCCACCTGCATCAAAACACAACCAATGCCTACTCTCGAGGCATCACAATACACAGTATAAGAACCTGAAGCTGATGGCAAAACTAACACTGGAGCTGTGGTCAAGGCAGCCTTGAGCTTTTGGAAGCTGTCCTCACACTCATCCGACCACCTGAATGGAGCACCCTTTGGGTCAATTTGGTCAAAGGCGAAGCCATAGAATAAAACCCCTCCACAAAGCGATGGTAATGTACCGCCAAACCAAGGAAACTCCTAATCTCTACAAGTGAGGACGATTTAGGGCAACTCTGCACCGCATCTATCTTCTTTGGGTCCACCTGAATACCTTCACTGGACACCACGTGCCCCAAGAATGCCACCAAACTGAGCCAAAATTCACAGAACTTTGCATAAAGCTTCTACTCTCTCAATGTCTGCAATGCAATCCTCAAATGCTGGGCATGCTCCTTCTGTCTACGAGAGTACACCAGGATTTCATCAATGAACACAATAATGAAGGAGTCCAAATATGTATGGAATACACTGTTCATCAAATGCATGAACGTTGCTGGGGCATTGGTCAGCCCAAAAGACATCACCAAGAAGTCATAATCTCCATAACGAGGCCTGAAAGCTGTCTTAGGAATATCTAAATCCCGAATCTTCAGCTAATGATACCCGGACCTCAAGTCAATCTTAGAAAACACCCTCGCTCCCTGGAGCTTGTCAAATAAATCATCAATACGATACAACGGATACTTGTTCTTTACTGTGAACTTTTTCAACTGTTTGTAGTCAATACACATTCTCATGGACCCATCCTTCTTCACAAATAAAACTGGTGCACCTCAAGGTGATAGATACACTAGGCCGAATAAACCCCTTTTCTAGGAGTTCCTGAAGCCGTTCTTTCAATTCTTTCAACTCCACTGGTTCCATATGATATGGAAGAATAGAGATGGGCTGAGTGTCTGGCACCACATCAATACCAAACTCAATGTCTCTGTCAGGCGGCAAGCTCGGCAGGTCAGCAGGAAACATGTCCGAAAAATCACGGACCACTGGAACAGAATCAATAGTGGGAGTCTCTGCACTAACATCCCTCACAAAAGCCAGATAAGATAGGAAACTCTTCTCAACCATACATTGAGCCTTCAAATATGAAATCACCCTACTCGGCACATAGTCTATAGAACCACTCCACTCTACCCTTGGAATTCCCGGCATCGCTAAAGTCACGGTCTTAGCGTGAAAATCTATAACAACATGACATGTAGATAGCCAATACATGCCCAATATCATATCGAAATCGACCATGCTAAGCAACAACAAATCCAATCAGGTCGTCGGACCCCCAATAGACACCACACATGACCGATACGTGCGGTCCATAATAATAGTATCGCCCACAGGGGTAGATACGTGAACATGTGTAACTAATAACTCACGGGACATATCCAGAAAATGAGCAAACTATGATGAAACATATGAATATATAGAACCAAGGTCAAATAATACAGAGGCATCTCTGTGATAGACGAATACAATACATGTGATCACAACATCTGAAGCAATGGCATCTGGTCTACCTGGGAGAGAATAGAAACGGGCTTGACCACCCCCTGTTCTACCTCCCTCTCTCGGGCGACCCCTAGCTGTTTGGGCTCCGTCCCTATCTAGCTGAACTCCATCCCTAGCTGGCTAAGCGGGTGGTGGAGGAACTGGTGATGGTGCCGGCGGCCGAGCACCCCGCTGTGGAGTCCCACATGATAGCCTAGGGAAATATCTCATAATGTGGACAAAATACCCGCACTCGAAACAGCCCTTCCTCTGACGAAACTGCTGCTCTTGATGTCCAAAAGAACTACCCTGCTATACCTGAGCGCGCGGGGCATGATGAGAACCCTGTGCTAGCAGTGCACTAAAAGATGACTGACCCTGCTGATGACTATGAGAGTCATGGCCAGATGGTGCAGCAAAGTAAAATGGACGAGCTGACTGAGCAGGCCTGAATGGACGGCCTCTGCCCTGCTGGAACTGACCTCCCTGAGGAGCACCACTGAATCCACCCTGACCACGAGGCCTCTTAGCCTCCCTTTCACTCCTCTCCTGACCTCGAGCCATCTCAATATGTCGAGAAATGTCGAAAACCTCATCAAAAGTAGCACTAGATACTCTCTCTTTGGTCATAAGCAATCGAAGCTGAAAATCGAGTCCATCTATAAACCTCCTGATCCTCTATCGGTCTGTGGGAACCAACTAGACCGCATAACGAGTCAATTCGTAGAACCACATCTCATACTGGGTAACTGACAACTCACCCTGGTGAAGCTGTTCAAACTGCCTACGTAGCTCCTCTCTGCGGGACTCAGGTACAAACTTCTCCAGAAAGAGAACAGAGAACTACTACTAAGAAAGGGGCGCTGCGCCAACCGGCCTACACCTCTTGTAAGCCTCCCACCAACTAAGTTCATCCCCATAGAACTGGAAAGTAGTGAATGAGACCCCACTGGTCTCCACAATACCCGCAGTCTGAAGCATCCTCTGACACTTGTCCAAGAAACCCTATGCATCCTTACCCTCAGCACCACTAAATGACGGAGGCTGGAGTCTCCCAAACCTCTCCAATATGCATTGCTCATCCTCTGGCATCACAGGAGATACATAGTCTTGAGCAGCTACAACCGGCTGGGCTGGAGGTGCCCCCAACGTCTAAAGTCCTTGAACAACCTGATCAGGTGTGTGGGCGGCGGGAGTCTGAGTGCCTCTCCCGGCCTAAGAAGTAACTGCGGTCGTAGTAGTTGAAGCCGCCTGAGCAACGCCCGTACAGACTAATAGAATCTGGGTCAGGGCCTCTTGAAGGCCTGGAATAACAATAGGCACAGGTCGTGTCTGACTTGGTCCCACTGGAACATCCACCTCCGGGACCTGATCCTGAATGGGGACAACTAGAGGATCTGTAGGTGTTGCCCCAGCTGCTGTGCTGGCGATATCTCTTCCCCTACCACGGCCTCAGCCTCTCGCGGCCCGAGCTGATGAATGTCCCTCTTGGCCGGTAGCACGAGTCCTCACCATCTGTGAGAGACTGAAATAAATAGGTGTTTAGTTTCCAGAATACACAAAACGCACGACAAGAATCCAAGAATGTGAAATTTTTCCTAAAGGTTCTGTAGCCTCTCGAAGATAAGTACAGAAGTCTCTGTACCGATCCACAAGACTCTACTAAACCCGTTCATGACTCGTGAGACCTATGTAACCTAGGCTTTGATACCAACTTGTCACGACCCAATTCTAACCTAGGTCGTGATGGCGCCTATCGTGATACAAGGCAAGCCTACTTCCCCAAAACACTACTACCAATTTAATTTTAAGAGTTTAATAAAAACATTTCCGATAATTTGAATTTCTTATAAACTAAACCAATTCTAAATATAATAAATAAAATACGGAAACAAGCCCCAAACATCGAGGTGTCACTAAGTCACGAGTATCTAAAACTATGAACTAAGATATATATATATATATATATATATATATAAATATATAACTATCTAACTATCTAACTGTCAATACAGTCCAAAGGAATAAACAATAATAGAAGTAACAAGGTCCTGCGGACGCTAGCAGCTACCTTGCAGTCTCCAAAGATAGCCGGCCTAAACTCAATGATCGTCGGGCTCCAACTCACCTAGATCTGCACATGAAGTGCAGGGTGTAGTATGAGTACAACCGACTCAGTAGTTACAGAAATAACTAAGGAACTGAGTAGTAGTGACGAGCTAAGAAAAAAAATCTAATTACTTATTTCCATAACTAAGTACAAACAAGGGTAACCAGGTAATTTCCATAAATCAACGAATGCTACTAAGAAATCAACAAGTAAATGCAGAAACAACAAAAGTAAATGAAACCTCCCAGCAATGTCACTCCATCACCCAACACTCAGCACTCAATACGCACTCTTAATAGGTGATGCGAGGCTAAATTGCATAGTTTAACATGTGATATACCTTACATTTTATGCGCATTAA